>JAMQGT020005827.1:0-19547 GCA_024447675.2 Pterophyllum scalare
TTGCTGTGACGTGACAAATCCATCGTGTTCACAGACATGAGTATGTCGTTGGTACCCGGCAGTTTGGATTTCTGTTCCCTCCTAATTAAAAAATTTCATTCTAACAAAAAACCAAATTGAGAGATTTCCATAAATGATCAGAGAACAGGCCTTCTGTTACCATCATCTGGCCTTCGAAACTGCTAAAAACACACGGGGAAAGCAATCCTCCAGGCTGGGACAGTTTGTCTGCAACATATTTCATATCTTCATATCTTCTAGTTGCTGTTGTTTGTTTGGAGGTATCAGATCACTTGGTTTCATGTATTTATTGTTGTCTTATCTGTTTGAATGTTTTTAGACAGTTGGGTTTAATCTCAGGAGATTTCTGTTTAAATAAACGTTTAAGAAGAGAAGCTCAGAGAAGCAGAAAAGTTTGGATGTTAATAAGACATTAGTTCTTTTGCTTCTTTCACCCTGGGGTGAAAAGCTGCACCCACATATTATACTATTACTCATGCATTTACTCAGGTAGGAGTCATGAGTGCAGTCACAGCCAGGAGTTAAACCCAGCCTTCACAACTGGTTTGCTTAACAGTAAACCTGTTGCAAACAAGCTTCACCTTCTTACAGTAAGTCAGGTTAATCTATGCCAATGATATTCAAGCACAGAAAATTGTGTTCCTTCAAATGAAAACAGTGATGTGCCTGATGTCCAAGTATGCAATTCAGTTCAATTTTATTTATAAAGTGTGAGTTCAGAACAACAGTTATCCCTTTTTTAAGGTTTTACCTAACACCATTAGAGGGAAACCCCTAACAATTAAATCCCTCCATATGAGCAGTACTTGGCAACGGTGGGAAGTAAAAGCTCCCTTTTAACAGGAAGAAACCTTCAGCAGAACCAGGCTTAGGGGGAGGGGGGCAGTCATCTGCTGTGACCAGCTGGGGGGTGAGGAGAAAGGGAAGAGAGAAAGTAAGAGACTACAAACAGAACAAAACTCGCATTACAAGAGAGGGAAGATATAAAGAACCTGAGTGGCATATAAACACATGGGCTCAGTGCATCATGGGAACCCCCCAGCTGCCTAGGCCTATAGCAGCATAACTAAGGGGTGGTTCAGGGTCACCTGATCCAGCCCTAACTATAAGCTTGATCATAAAGGAAAGTTTTAAGCCTAATCTTAAAAATAGAGAGGGTGTCTGTCTCCTGAATCCAAGCTGGGAGCTGGTTCCACAGAAGAGGGGCCTGAAAGCTGAAGGCTCTGCCTCCCATTCTACTCTGAAGTATCCTAGGAACCACAAGTAAGCCAGCAGTCTGAGAGCAAAGTGCTCTATTGGGGTGATACGGTACTATGAGGTCTTTGAGATAAGATGGGGCCTGATTATTCAAGACCTTGTATGTGAGGAGAAGGATTTTAAATTCTATTCTAGATTTAACAGGGAGCCAATGAAGAGAAGCCAATATGGGAGAAATATGATCCTCTTTCTAGTCCCTGTCAGTACTCTAGCTGCAGCATTTTGGATCAGCTGAAGGCTTTTCAGGGAGCTTTTAGGACAGCCTGATAATAATGAATTACAGTAGTCCAGCCTAGAAGTAATAAATGCATGGATTAACTTTTCAGCATCAGTCTGAGAAAGGATGTTTCTAATGATGAAACAAACCATATTTTTGAGTCTTTGGAGGCCAAATACAGTGAAGGGATATTCATGCTATATGATTGTCTTTACTAAATCTATATTTATTTCCCTGAGAAATTTGTCTGTAAAAAGCATATTTGATTAAAATACACAGTATAGGATGTTTGTTTTCAGCTAAGAACAGTTCATTCTAGCTATGTCCTTCTCACTAACAGATTAGTAATAATAAGACACCAGGACTCGGGTGGCGATGGTCAGCCTGACCGGAGACCAAACAAACGATAAAATGGAGAATCCAAGGTCATTCAGAAGATCCAGCTGTTGTTTTGTACGATTGTTTTGTATGTGATGTAACCAAAACTAATAAGCTGTGAGTATATTGGAACTGTAAGCTGAATGAAAGGGTGTCAGTACTTCATGTCATATCACACGGGTATGGCATGCAGTCTGATCCAGATATCTGTCAACTGTTTGAAAATGGCTTAATTAAATTTAATAATTGGACTCCTTATTCCCATGTGTTTTTGTCTCATTCCTGCTTCGATAAACAAACATGCAAAACAAAAGCTTTAGAAAGAAAACACACACACACAGCAGTAACTAAGATAAAAAGACATTCTTTCATAATTTTCTACAACAGTTAAATTCAGCAAGAAATGCCTGCAGTATAACCATTTCAGCTGTGTCATCTGTCTTCATCGATAAAGAATAACTGTGTATCATCTGCATAGCACAGAAAATGTATTACAGTATTTTCGCACAGTATTATCAAAGGGATGCATTTATATTGTAAAAACTATCAACCCCAGCACTGAACCCTGTGGAACTCCATGACTAACTTTTGTGAGAGAGTGAGGAAGACTCCTCGTTTGCATGAACATGAATCTGTCAGATAGATATGATTCAAAGCAGATTTTGAAAGTTTTCAGACCATTCCAATTTTTCAGCATTTTATTATGTTTCAATCTGAAAAGGGCTTTATTCCTGTTCTCAAAAATCTGCACAGAATCTTCTACAGTGAAAAACCATAAGCAGGTTTTGGGTCTGAACCATTGGTGGGTGCATCCTAAATGTACTGTCCATAAAAAAGAGCAGATTGTGAGGGGGTCAGTGGAGGCATTTACTGATTTTTCATGGAATGAGCCACCATCAAAAAAGTGTGCAGACAGCAAAGTGGTCCGAGTGCATTTCTGATTCTCCTGCTGTCTGCTCCACAGATCGAGAAGTTTCGTGAGCAGCTGAAGGATGCGGCGCAGAAAGTCCACGCCATGAAGCCGGTTCCTGGGAAAGCCAATGGCGTACTGGTCCTTAACCAGCTGATCCACATCGAGGCCTACGTGGGCTTCATGTCTTTCCTCGGGAACGAGAACAAACTGGGCTACTGCATGGCTCGTGGAAACTTGGGCTTCTAATCTCTTTAACATTTAATGTAATAATTTTGGTGTTCCACATGCTGGTTGCTCTTATTTATAACCCTGTGATTCATGCTCATTTGCTTACAGGCAGCTCATTCGAATTCTACAAGGATTGGCTAAATATCTTCTTCGTGTTTTTCTCTGTGTGGTGAGCTTCAAACGACTATGTGATCACCCCCACTGCTTATTACCAGTGTGGTGTCTGAGCACTCAGAAATATCCACATTTCAACACCGCTCTTCACTGGATGATGGATCCCCCACTGCTCTCAAGGAGCTTTGTATTTGCTCCTCAGTGATATGGTAATTCAACTCTTTTGCAACGGGACTCCTTTCTTCCTCCCCCGGTGTGTCTGCTAAAAGCTCATTCCCATGCCATTCAGCCCCTTAGAGATTCACTGGAGCATTGGGCCGCATTTGTCAGCTTAGCTTTATCATTCACAGCGTATTTCTGCAGTGCATACAGTGCTGGAATTTCCCCTTAATTTGTGTGTTTACCAGGCATTGTGTGTTTGTCAGCCTGTAACACAGAGAAAAACATAAGTGGTATGAAACATGCAGCTCTCGTTATGCAAATTCCTTTGCTCTGCTTCTGTGAAATACACTTTTCATCATGCAGCTACCTTTACCTGTTCAAGGAAAGTTATGTTTCAGTGGGTTTGGTGACACCTGTGTTAGACGGTGGTAACTGCAAGTGTGGTTCAACACTACAGCAACGCTCGCTGAGAACTTACTTCAGCTAGTGGTGTGTGATACTGCAAGAATTGGTATCAATCGATACCAAGTAAATGCAGGGCCAGTATCGCCAATACTGATACCGATACCAATACTTTTTAATAGTTATGAAGAATTTTCATGAAGTTTGTGTTTTGTGATTTTTTTTCTCTTTACTTTGGATCATTAATTAGTTAAAAGCCAGAATAGAACTGGGCAAAGTTTATAGGTAAATGGAAAATACTTTATCAAAATATAAGTTTTTGTTCTGAAACAATAGAACAGCAACTTTCCCCATACATTGTGATGTCTGGATTTTTTTCTTAAATAAACTGTACAAAATGATCATTCAATAACAAATTAAAGTATAATACAAAAATGTAATAAAAATATCCCTTCATTCAATAATTTTCTGGATTTTTTCCTTAAATAAACAAGCTGTACAAAATTATCACTCCACAACATTATAAAACATTTACGCTTCTGGCCCCGCCCCCTACTCTCTGGCCTTCGATTTAATTTTAAAAATATAAGGCAATCCGGCCCTTTAAGTTGCTTTTTTGACATTTCGATAACTCCTCTTAATTGGAGGGGAAAGCAAAATGTCAAAAAAGCAACTTAAAGGGCCAAATTGTCTAATTTTTTTGACATCAAATCGCGGGCTGGAAGTAGGGGCGGGGCCGGAAGTGGCCCGTGGGCCGGGAGTGCTGACAGACTCCTTTTTGGCCCCAAGTAAAATGTGTTACATGTCACATGACAGGATAATGTCAAAACACTGCAGGGAGGGGAGGAGCAAAGTGTGCCTGCTCTGTGCTGTGAGAGGAGCGGCACTTAGACAGTCAGCTCACATCTTTGATGAAACTGCAGCGCTGCATACAGGAGAGAACCTGAAGCTAAAGTATCGATCTCATTACACTGGTATTGATCAATATCAATACCAACGTTGGTATCAATATTATCGATATTTGGATCGATCTGCCCACCACTAACTTCAGCTTTCTTTAGTTTTTTCAGTGACTTTAGTATATTTAATGAAGGCATGCAGCATTTCACCTTCAGTGTAAATGACTACACGTTGTGAAGTATGGCTTGCATTAGCATTCCTGCTAAAGCTAACTTCTCTGCAGTTGCCGTGTTTCCCACTAGGAGCACAATAGCTGCTAGCCTCACCTCTTAGCTATCGATGGTCATCTTTTGCGGCCTCCTATGACTCGGCTCTAGGCCATCAGTTACTTTTGGAGAAGCGTCATTTCAGCTTCTGGAGACACAAACAAAGATACCACAGAGCTCCTGATTGGTCTGCATATAGTTATGGCAGTGAGTCTGTATTATGGTTTTCCTGGTATTTCTGGACGTTTGATTTAAAAAAATGAGTTTTTTGATTAGTAACCTCACAAAAAATAATAAAAATATTTCTGATAAAATTGGTGATTTTATTATTTAATTTCTTAATGCTGGACATCCCAATGCTCTTTCAGTTGAGACTGACAGCCTCTGCCTGACTTCCTCAGAAACTCCTGCGACAAACCTGCCCAATAATGATGACAGCTACCAGAAAGAAAACTAATCAATACATATACTTGCATTAAATGGCTGTTGAGGAGTGACTTCATGAACCCTTATTACTTTAGATGCTCACAGTTTTGTTACTTCGGGACAAATGTAAGTGAATACGTCAGCCTCTTCAGGCATTCTCATCTGGAAACGAGGTTAAGTAGAAAGTGTCGGAGGAATACGCACAGCTGAAATTCTGCAAGCCAAAGCATACGTCTAAGTTCAGCACCCTTGGTATCATGTATCATTACCTTAGGGTTTGAAGGGGTTAACATGTTTGCTCCCACAATAAAGACGTGTCTCTTATCCTGGATCAAGCACTCCCCTGGCCTGGAGCGAAGCAGCTCGTCCATATTTCTGCTCTTTAAGTTGTAAAAGACGTTCAGAAAACAGGATTAACTGCCAGAGGAGCTCCTCGGCCCCTCAAGAGCTCCACATCTGGTCAAAGTGGAAACGTGAAGAACATTCAGATGAGCGCCCGTGTTGTGTTTTGTTTCCATGGATCTCATTGGCACCTGTAATCTTTTTATTCTTAAAATGTCACGACTGCTTTAGCTGCAGGTAGAGCCGCTCACGTCACAAATCATTTGAAATGCTGACTATCCAGCTTCTTGCCTGTGATCATGCTGTTTGCTGCTGTAGTTTAGATGTGCTGTTTGAATGGAGCTTCAAATTCCCCTTTTCTTTCCTCTCAGCCTTTGTTTTTCTAAAGCTAAGGTCACCACCTCGCTTGGCTGCTGTGCAGATGTGATGCGACTTGCTCTTAATGCCACTATATAGGATAAATGTGGGCCTGTGTGTGTGCAGATGTGCGTGTGGGAGACGGGAGGGTGTGTTGCTGTGTATGATCCACTTTTGTCCTTAGATGATCCTTTTTTGCATTAGGGATAATTATGTTCAGCCCTCAAGGTACAGCAGCTGAAATAAGATTTGTATGTACGCACCACTGAGACGGGACTGCAAAGGACCACAAATCAATACAAAACTTACACAAAAATGGCTCAAAGAAACACAAAGTGGGCAAAACGAGGCGAGTTTCTGTGCTTGTGAATCGGAGGGTTAGTCTCACACAGATCTACGGGCAGGTCCTGAGAAGGCTCAGCTCTCCCTTCCTCCCGATGCTTTCTAAATATCCAGCTCTTGTTCTTTTCTCTTCACTGCGTGTGCGTGTGGCTTTTGGGAGGCGTGTGCAGACTGAAAGGACGGCAGCAGCCGTCGCTGCAGACGAGCAGTCCGTCGTTTTTTATCGACTTTCAGCTGCTGTGCGATTTGACCACAAATGCACGTGAAACTCAGTCTGTCAGTCTGCTCGGCACACAAACCTGCGCTTGATGCGGTGAAAACCTGACAATGAACATCAAGCTTACCGAGTCTGGGTCACTTCCTCTCATCTGTAAATGTGACATCATCAGTGTTCACATGGCACAGTACTCATCTTAATAACAAAGGGGATCTCCATGATGCTTCACTGAGACGAAGCTGTCTGCGCTCTGAGCTCGCACTGATTTTTACTCCCTGCTCTGCTCGGTATGATGAGCCCGTCTGTTCGAGGCCGTCTCACGTCACGGGCAGTGATTACATTATTCTCTTCACATTTTGCTTCCTTCTCATAAAGCGCAGTAAGGTCCACCTTTCATATAAAAACACTGATCACTGTGTGGTTTTTGCAGTGTCGTGAGTTAAACCTCCAGCTGAACTCGGCTATAAACGCTGAATTACACGTGAACTACAGTGTATACAATATTTCACACTAGACAAGAGATTTTGCTCGAGATTGTTGGTGATTAAACTATTTTTCTTCTCACCTTTGTTCCCCCTCAGTGCAGTGCAGTCAGCATGCATCATTACTTTGTCAAAGTGGAGCACATGGATTCACAAGATAAATGACTTTCAAAGCTAATGATTGCATTCCTTTCTGGAAAGGTAAGCCTGTGCCTGGGGCTAGATAATAAGACTTGTGCTTCACTTCAATTATTTTCCATACCAGTAAAACATCAAACTGATCAACTGGCAGCTTTGGCAGGTCCACAGAGTGACGAGGTCTATGGAAAAGTCCCCGTACCCACGAGGAGCACGGCAGCAAAATGAGCTGAGTGATTAACAAACTAGCTGGTTGAGGTGATCCTTGTTGGAGGGCTGGCTGGGTGTAAGTGGTTTTGTTGGAGGTCAAGGTCACTGTAGTGCACAGCGGAAGTCCCCGTGTCTGCCTCGACAGGTCCAAGTGGTTATTTGCTTGATTGTGATGTGAGACGATTTCCTCTCTGCCCCGAAGTGCAATGAGGACGCCAAAGCGAGAAGCTTAAAAACTGCCCATCGGTGCCCGTGACCCCGGGTGGCCCCGGAGCTGCCTGGGATGCTCGGGGCCAGTAACATAAGACAAATTCTGCGAGACACTCTTGCAATCCTGGTGTGGCACGCAGTCTTCTCCTGTCCCTGAAATACCTTCAAAGCCCTCATAGATATGCCAGCTTGGATACCAGGCTTCTTTTCACAGGTCATGCAACCTCAAGTCACCGTTTTCATTTCTGCGACATGCGCGCTGCTGGTTTGTTTGGTAAACATGTTACACCTGTCAGAGGCACGCCGGTTGCTAACGGGCCAAGTCCAGCAGCATTTATTATCTTCTGCGGTGCTTTCACCTTCTTCTCGCCTCTCTGGTTTTTCCATCTGCTGCCCTCGCAGCACTGAATTCAGTAAGTGTGAAGGAGTGAACGTGTGAAGCAAGGCGCGCATGTGTTTGTTCACGCATGTCCGGCAGCGTGTGGATGTGTGTGCGCGCACACACCGGGCTGTTTGTCTGGATTGCTGTCTTGTAACGGAGCTAGAGACGCTGTTTTTAGTCATCCTCCCCCAGCTGTCACTGTTGTGTCTGGCCTGTGTTCGCTGAACTCAGGGCCATGGGACACTTGGAGAACTGTCAGATCCACTAACCCTCCCAGCTATGCAGAATGTCAGAGCCCGAACACACCCTGGATTCCTGTTATGGAAAACAAAAGCCGAGCGGGACATTCAGGAAATGTGCAGCCTCCATCGGACTCTCCTACCTATAAATCTGTCTTTCTTCTTTGTGCATCTGAACCTCTCGAGGAGAGACAAACTGATGGATTCTTTAAAACATTAGTGTCCCTCGTAGGCATCGCCTCCCACTTGCCCTCCTCAGAATGACCTAAAACATTTCTGTACAATAGCTTTATGACATTTAATGAAGAAATGTGAAATTTTACCTTTACACAATCAAGACTTCACCGACAGAAAAGAGGTCCTTCTGCACTTTGACCTCAGGAGCCACGAGACGCGTCCGGACTAAAACACGTGAACGCTGATGTGTTTTCATTTTTGCACAAGTGTTGGAAGAGGAGAATATTAGACAATGATTCTGACACAAAAGAAATCGCAGCTAGAAGATGAGCCTGCAGGGAAACATGAGGCCCGTCACATGCTCCGACCCTCAGGGTGACTTCACCCGTGGAGCTGCTAAAGCTTCCTCCACATCACAGACATTAAATTAGTGCGGCTTACTGAAACTATGATGTGTAACACTGATGCTCACAGCGGGTTAGAGAACAGATTTTGCCTTTAAACTGTGACATTAATGTGTTTTTAGCCTGAGATTTTCGTGTGGATGTGTGCTGTACGTATGAAGCTGTGAGGGCTCCAACTGATGGAAAAATATTCCAAATGAAAGTTTTGACCCACAACATATATTTCAAACTTTGAGAGCCTGTAAATCAAACACATTAAAAAGAAAAAAACAGCTGATTCTGAGGGTTTATTTGGGATTTAAAGCTTTTATCCATCTCACATGAATCGATCTAAAAAATTCAGACAATTACAAGTTTGGATTTGCCTGATTGTGTCAACAAAACAATGATCAAGAGTCCATGCTGTTTACTGGGACAGTGGCCTCAGTGGGCCAGTGACAGAAAACACTCAGGTGTTGTTTCCATACACACACTCACAGACACACACACATGCAGACGTGGTCTCTGCTGACTGTCCAGCATCGTTGCCATCATGCTGCTGCTGCTGCACTGCCCCCACCATCCCTGTGTGCACTGCATCTTAAGTATATCCAAAGAAAGCTGAATAGTTTCAGGACAAACATGAGCTGTAGAAGAAAAACAGATTTCATGGGGATGAGGGAATAATTTATAATTCGGTGCTTTTATTTCTTTACAGGTTTGGACGTTAGCACTTTTTTGTTGTTATTACTGATGCCACGACAGCAGGGAGCTACTTTACTCCAGCATTTGTTTTGATGTATGAGGCAGCGGCCGCACCACATGTTTCTTACATCAGTGAGTTTGTGTTGGAGTTTTACAGTCGCCATCCACAGTGCAAACCGGGCGAAGCTTCTGGGTCTGCCAGTGAGGTTCTTTAGATCTGCGTTCGGCCAGCAGGGGGCAACACTATGAAGACTTCCAGTTGTGCAGAGGTCTAAGAGAAAAGGAGCCTACTGCTCACTTGACCCCTGACCTCAGCAAATGCTTTCCTGGAGTGTTTATGGTCTCAGTCGCTAGTTTCAAGTCTTATTTGATAAAACGTGTTGACTTTGTCATTTATGGTTACTGGTAGAGTCAGTGTCTTTGGTTTCACAGTGACATCACCATGGCTGACATCACCATGGCTGACATCACCGTGGCTGACATCACCGTGGCTGACATCACTGTGGCTGACATCACCGTGGCGACAGCCATCTTTATAATGTCTATGGAGGCGAATGTGGCGTCTTTACTGTGTTTTCAGTCTCTTCTTAATCATTCTGCCATCAAACCCTTTAACTAATGTTTGATGTGCTCTAACGTTCTGCTGTTATCCCTGTCTTGGGTTCTCATTGTTTGCAGTTTTTCTTTTCATCATTTTTTTTTCTTTAATTTTTTCATTATGTTTTGAACTTATCTTCAGTTTATTTTTGTGAAGCATTGTTAAGAAAAATGTTGAAATATTATTTTGGCTTTAATCTTGGATCTTTTGAGTTTAATTTTTTATTATTGTTGATTTTGAGAATAAAGTCAACATTTCAAGATAAATCTCAAAGTAGAATTTCAAGAAAAAAGTACAAATAATATTTGGAGTTTAATCTTGAAATAATACTTTGAGATTTAACTTCTCAAAAGCAGCAGCAGCATGCTGGCAATGATGCTGGACAGTCTGCAGAGACAGAAAGACACGCTCAGAAACCATGTGTGTGTGTGTGTGTGTGTGTGTGTGTGTGTGTGTGTGTTCCTTTCATCCCCGCCCCTCCCCACCCTAGTGCTCCCCATGCTATTTGCTATATGTGCTTACTATGCAGAGGTTTTTCAGCCTCTTACTGTGCCCCCCATTAAGGGGCCAAATATGAGATGCTTGTTTCTCCTCACCTATCCTTCTGTGTTCGCTTTGTTTCCCTCTTCTTAAACGGCAGCACCTGTGACGGCAGCAAGGCCGCGGAATACTTCTCTCCCATGTTTGTCTTTGTGTTTGGATGGGTGATCTGAAAAATGTAGCAGCTATAATTTGGTCCTAAATTGATTCTAAATTCTAAATTTGTGTGCAGCACTTTGGTCAGCTTTTGTTGTTTTAAATGTGCTCTATAAATAAACGTGACTTGACTTGTGTGCAGGTATGTGTGGTTAGTTATATAGTTACAAACTGACAATTGCTTGTCATTCAAATCATTCTCCTTCTTTGATGTTTCCTCATCCAAGGCGTCATGGCTGCTGGGTATCCAGCTGAAATGGTCCTACAGATGCTGGATGAAGAGGCAGTTATGGCATTGGACTCAGAATCAGAACTGTTGGCACCAATTCACAACAACAGTCACCTCAAGGTACTTTAAATTGCAAGATAGAAACCCTGCAATAATACAGAGATAACCCAACAATCAGAAGACTCCTACAAGCCAGCACTTGAATGATTAAATGCAGAGTGGGGTATAAACAGAGTAAAAGAGGTGAGTGAAAAGAAACAGTGCATCATGGGAACCCTCCAGCTGCCTAGGCCTATAGCAGCATAACTAAGGGAGGGTTCAGGGTCACCTGATCCAGCCCTAACTATAAGCTTGATCATAAAGGAAAGTTTTAAGCCTAATCTTAAAAATAGAGAGGGTGTCTGTCTCCTGAATCCAAGCTGGGAGCTGGTTCCACAGAAGAGGGGCCTGAAAGCTGAAGGCTCTGCCTCCCATTCTACTCTGAAGTATCCTAGGAACCACAAGTAAGCCAGCAGTCTAAGAACGAAGTGCTCTATTGGGGTGATACGGTACTATGAGGTCTTTG
Organism: Pterophyllum scalare; assembly: GCA_024447675.2. NCBI lineage: Eukaryota > Metazoa > Chordata > Actinopteri > Cichliformes > Cichlidae > Pterophyllum > Pterophyllum scalare. The sequence continues at coordinate 11,557 of JAMQGT020005827.1, forward strand.
AGATAAGATGGGGCCTGATTATTCAAGACCTTGTATGTTAGGAGAAGGATTTTAAATTCTACTCTAGATTTAACAGGGAGCCAATGAAGAGAAGCCAATATGGGAGAAATCTGCTCTCTCTTTCTAGTCCCTGTCAGTACTCTAGCTGCAGCATTTTGGATCAGCTGAAGGCTTTTCAGGGAGCTTTTAGGACAGCCTGATAATAATGAATTACAGTAGTCCAGCCTAGAAGTAATAAATGCATGGATTAATTTTTCAGCATCAGTCTGAGAAAGGATGTTTCTAATTTTATAAATATTGCGCAAATGTAAAAAAGCGGTCCTACATATTTGTTTAATATGTGCATTGAAGGACATATCCTGGTCAAAAATGACTCCAAGACTTCTCACAGTGTTACTGGAGGCCAAGGTAATGCCATCCAGTCAACATCCATTTTTTGTGTGCAACACACACAAAAATTGGATGTTGAGCATTTTTTCCTTTTCAAAATGTTTTTGAAATTTTTAAAGTAAAAAATAAAAAATATTTCAAATATGAAATCATTCCTGTGTGGGCTCAAGTATAATACAAAATATCAAACAGATGATTATTCTTCAGCAAAATGACAAAAGTGGCATAAAAACACACATAATCTAAGACGGGCCATTTTTGACCCACTTACAGAAGAGTACAGGGTCCAGTCACTCGTGCATCTAAGGTTTAATTTGGCCCTAATACTCTGTCAAAAATGAGACAGTAACAACGTTTATTATTTACTTGTGGACCACGTGTAGCATGTGGACCACGTGTAGCACGCCCCCTGCTGCACCTCTGGTTGAACTGCAGTGCGTTTCTGTCCAATAGGATGAACAGGAAGTGGACCTGCTCTGCTCTGGAACGCCTGAAGCTCAAACCGCAAGCAACGGGATGAAACGTCCATGCGTGCGGAAATAAAGGCAGGTATGTCTGCAGATTGTTGGTCTCAGGTTGTTCCCGGCCTCCACGCCGTCTGTTCCCGGCCTCCACGCCGGCTGGTCCCGGTCTGCACGCCGGCTGGTCCCGGTCTGCACGCCGGCTGGTCTCGGTCTGCACGCCGGCTGGTCCCAGTCTGCATGCTGGCTCACACAAACACTCAGATGTGAGAGGGGTGTCATGAACTGATTCTTCCTAAAGAAAATGTTTTTTTGTAATTTTGGAAGCGGTAATGTGAGCGGAAGTGGCTCCTGGCTTTTAAAATAGTAAATGTGAGCGCATCATCTGCCTCCTTTTATAGTGTTCCATGAACCTCAGCTGATATTTAACATATTCTTTAGGTGGGGTGGATTGAGACTGCTCAGCACTGAGGGATTTTACGTTTATTTATTTTTGCAGTGAAGCTAAGATATCCTGATTCGTGACTAGTCTTTAAATCTGACTGGGAAATGAGTCAGTCAGCAAAGCAGGAATTTGTCTGACTGTGTGCATGAAGTGCAGATGATGGAAAGAATGATTTGAAACATACATTCTGATTTTGGTCTTTTACTGTCACTGAGTTCAGCCTACCACAGGGCACTGATATGATTTACGTTATAAAAGCTGTGCTGATTGTTCCAGTCTGTACCTGCAGCTTGTGTTACTGCTCAGTGATGGCATTGCCTGCCATATTGTCAGACTTTATATGAGAGCGAATCTGTGTTGCCATGTCAGTCATCCGGCCTCTTGTTTTAGGATGCTCCCATTAGACGCAGGGCAGACGGTCAGCGGTGGTGGGACTAAGCACTGATGACAAGCTCCTGGAAAGGCTGCAGTGGAGGAGAATGAGCAGAGTCTGCACAGGGGCCGGCCTGAGCCTCAGACATGTACGTGTGCACACACACACACACACATGCATTAAAGTCCTCATACACATGCATATCATAGCTGTCTGCAATCTGATACTCATGGTAATATTGTATTGCTGTAGTGGAAAACACTGTTTGATTTATGTTGTCTGAGTTCTTATTTAACATTAGTTTATCGTTAACTTTAATTAACGTTGAATTCCATTCATTTTAGCTTTTAAGGATCACCTGCCTGCCAACAGGGGGAAACAGTTACTGCTTCCTTCTGCATACTGTACATGCTGTACATAGAGGCAGCGTATGCCACCATCGCCGATGCATATTTGTTAATATGCGATATTATGTATTATTTTAACGCTACGTTTTGTATTGTGTTAGCTATTTGGATGTCTAATTATGTGCTGTGGGCCTCAGTGAAGTTATCAGTGAGCACACCTGAGGCGTCTCAGGTGAGTTTCTAAGTTTTAAACCCTGACAGATGGCTGGTGGGTTTATGATCACAAACAGCTTAGTTTAAACTTTAATGGAGCAACAATAACAGATACGCCTTCTCACACACAACCACAGAGCTGAAGAGTGCGGACCTTTATTTAGGAGCTGCATTCAAATCTAAACACAGGTGCTCTGATGAAACCATGTGAGAGGAGCATTCGTTATGGTACAGTCGAGAAATCCAAATCCACTTTTTTAGCCCTTAAATACATTTAGTTGTGTACTTTCAGTGTGTAGCAGTGCAGAATATTTAAATGCATTCTGTCCCGGTGCTGCGTAGATATCTTTATATTCTTTTGGGTCATAATTTTCAGTCTGTTCAGTTTTCTCTGTTCCCTGTTACCTTTTCTTTCCTCTTACGTCACAGTATTTGCTGTGGAACTGATAAACAAGGTCACGGACTTCCGGCTTACCGATTTCGTGAATCCTCCATTTTTTCCTCGCAGTGATTTTGTTGTCCAAGTTCAGTTATGCCGAAGTTGCAAGTAGACAAATCACAATGTTCGGTTGTTGGGTGCATTAATTCACACGATTCCTCACATCGCTGCTATCAAACTACAAAAATGGCCGAACGGGGGGTAAGGAGTGGAACACTCTGCAACCTGGAGGGGGGCGGGGCATGAAATGTCTCATTCACATTTAAAGAGACCGCACCATAACGAGCTGCTCTAAGGTCAAAGCGTCAAAGCGGGGTCAAAGCGGGGTCTGTGGAGCTGCAATAACGAGGAGTTCAGACCAAAGCATTGCAGTTCTGCTTTATATAGACCACAAGTGAATGATTTACATATGAAAAGGAAGGATTTAAAAGCATGATATGTGCCCTTTATTGTTTCTGGTCTCTTGGCTCACTAAAACATGTTTGTCCTTGTTTGAATTCGGAGGGCAAGAAAATAGAACTCCGTTGACTGCAATCTGCGATTTACTGACATCTAGCAGTGAAAATTTTACACACTGTAGCTTTAAAGAAAAAACCCTCAGAAATGCAAAACTACTCAGTGCATCAGTGTGAAAACACACCTCACATGACCTATATGTCAAAATAGTGTTAATATCCTCTAAGAATGTTATCCGCACTGGTCTGAGCCAGTGGCTGTTTCTGCCCCGTGGGCCTGTTTTCTCAGCAAGTGGAGCAGTTTATGAGCGAGGTTAAGATGTCAGTCTGAGCCCGGTTAAACACAGCCCACCTTTAACTGTCCCCCAGCCTGACCTCGAGCACAGGAGGGAAGAATGTGGTGGCTTGACCCTAAGTGAGGGCTCCACCTCTCTCTCCCTCCTTCCTGACCCACCTCCACCCCAGCAGGAGCAGCAGCAGCAGCAGCAGCCTGTGGGCATCTTGTGTCAGCCACTGTGTCCCCAGCAACCTCCTCACAGTTTGCAGATATGCCCTCGATATGGCTGGCATGTCGTACGCACATGTCCCAGTGGTGGGAGATAAATTTGAGAGCAAGGAGATGTCAGGCTGGCGACAGCTGTGGGCTACAATTTCACCAGATGTCTGCCGTTGCTAACCTTCAGCAGACATGAACTGGCCGCCCTCTGCACGCACTTTACATGCACAGTAAATATTTTCTCAACTTGAAGCTCATAGAAGGCGCAAACCAGAATTTGTTTGTCACGGCTCACATGGCTGGAGCCTTCAGGGCCATGATTTATAAGATGTGGAGGCACGTACTGATGAAATGCAGCCTGTGTTTATTTGAAGAGAATCACAGCTGGAGCTGTGACAGCCTCGCAGCATGGCCCCGTGCTCCCGCTGCTCACCGGATAACATTAGGGATGAAATTCCTGCTGGAGAGCGATTTTCAAGACTGGAGAGTTTTGTTGTCCGCTGTTCCAAAACTTGCTGGTGGCACTGTGATGCCCCATGGTGGAAGAGGCGCTCTGATCTTTACTTGAGTAAAAGTAGCAATACCACCGTGAATACTCCAATGGTGTTACAGGCTCAGCTCTGGGTTACAGCCATTTGTTAGCTACTCGCCTGCTGTTCCTAAAAACAAGCATGAAAAAATCACATCACATCTATTCAGTTCAGGTCTTGTGTGTTAGATACAGCTCAGAGGAAAGTGCAGCAGCAACATCAGAAAAGACAAAGACAGTACCAGCCATATGCTACAGCAACATCAGACCAACTATCAAAAAAATCAGACAAGCTCTTTTAATGCAATCGTTTTTCTGCTGAGTCTGAAGTTCATTCTGTGTCTCCCTGTGGTCCAAATCATGACTCAGCACCAGTTCCCAGTCCAAGTCCACCTAGCCTTCATCCATGTCGCTAATGGCAACCTCCATGATTCAGGTTTCACATCACGATGCTCACAGCAGAATCTTTGCCGCTTAGGTTACTTTGATCTGTTTCCAAAGCCTAAACAGTAGTTTTGCTTTGCGTTTCCTCAGTAGCATCAGTGAGAAGATGCAGCCAAAAATGCTTCTTAAACACACAAACCAATTCAGAAAGAATGTTCCCACTCACAGTGACTGTTATCAGACTTAAACGAGCAATTCTTTATAGAGCTCCAGGAAATCTGTAAAAGGAAGTTCAGTGATATCATCTGTCCGTCTGTCCCGGGTCGTGGGGGCAGCAGTCTAAGCAGAGAAGCCCAGAGCTCTGTCCACCCAGCCACCTCCTCCAGCTTATCCGGGGAAAACTGTGGGGATGAGCGCTTCTATGCTGTTAGGAATTCTTTGTAATTGATTCAAAAACAAATACTGTGGAGGCTCGAGAAGGTATAATGGTTCAGATAACAGTGTTTTATTTTATATAGAAATGAATAGGAAGTGTAAATGTTTTTCACATGTCATATTTGTGTGAAGGGACAGAAAGCTGGCCTGTGCTGTTCTCGTCACAGAGAGCTGGAGGCACCTGAAACACCCACCTGTGCTGTGGTTCTCCTTCGGACCGATGGGCACACGGCTGCACCGCCAGAGAAAAGTCAGTGCTGGTTTTTCTCTGGCACATGATGCTAAGCTAATGCTGTAGCTTGGCTTGGCTTTCCTATAATGCGACCTGTTCTAGTCCAGCATCTGTAGTTTTATTCAAACAGAGCATCGTAGTCTGATTCACAGGTCCCTGAATGGATCGCCCATCTCACACAATCAATTTTAGCTCCTGCCTCTTTAAACTCCTCCGCTTTGATTGGCTGTCCTGAAAAAGCAGGCTGAGGGGCAGCGTGAGTACCTGGGCGCTGTGTTACCTGAGGCGTCAGGTTTTTACTTCAGCACATTATTCAGAACTAAATTATAGTCATTTTTTGACAGTAAATTTTGACAGAGAGCAAAGATGAGCATAACAGCTCAGGAGGACGAACACAGCTTCACACATGAGGACTCAGAGTAGCTGCCAGTGCTTTAATCTTCCATCGTGACCTCATGTATGAGACACAGCAGGCAACAACCGGGCTAAAGTCAACATGTTCATGTGCCTAAAACTCAAACCTGTGAAAAGCCGAGTTCATTCATCTCCCTTTGTGTATTTTAATGACTTCATAACCTGAAGATGCTGTGTATGCTCTTTGAATCATTGCGGTTTAGTCACTGTGCAGATAGATAAATAGTCACATATGGCACCTTCATAGCTGATTACAAGAAACGGTCGATTGATTGCAGCCTGCGCAGCGTCATCAGCACAGCTCGTGGTGGAAAAGTCGGCAGCATCACTAATTGGCAAACTTTGCTGCCTGGTCCCATTGAGCAGGCAGGTTTATGTGCAGGTTATGCATCAGAAACAGTTCGGTAAATGGCATTATTGGACGCATTTATGAGAGAGATTTGCAGATAGTGAAGTTAAGGTAACAAATGTTGGAAATATCGGGAAGTCTGGTTGTTCCTGCTGGCATCGTGTGCAGCCGGGATTCTCGGTGTGCTTCTTTGGCCGACTCCGCTGACCCTTTTTCACGTATTTTAGCAGAAATATTTTTCTTTTGAATGGCTCGATTTATGCTTATTGTCCCTACACTGTGTCCTTCATTTGTGACAGATATTCTGACATGCTCTCATTAATTATGGTTTCAGTCATTTCTTGGAGTTTAATTTTTTTTGTAAAATGTGTGGGGTTTTTACATTTGTCTGTCTTCTTAGAAGAAGAGATGCATTTTAAAATTTAGGATATGTTTCAGTGAATTATGTACTGCTGCATCATTTTTTAGATGAACAGGTGACTCACGCAGTGACGTCATCACAGCTGTGGCTTCCATGCTTCTGATTCAGACTAAATCTGAATAAACATCTGAGATGAGGAATGTTTCAAAATATTCACATCACTGAAAAGTCCTAAAATTTTAGCTGTCAAATGTCCTTTTATGGAATAATTGAGAATAACTGATAAATTACAATAAATTCAAAGCCTTATAATGTTAAAATAACAGACATATTTCAGACAACTGTAATATTATTAATGATTTTATTGTAAGGACACTTTACAGAGATAAAAGCACAGAATAAGAGATGAAACCTTAAACAGGGGAGTTTCACGTTGTGATCTGAAGACAGGAAGAGAGTCGACACTTTGGATGTGAGGCGCCACAGTCGGGGAGCGGAGCGGGAAGAAGCTCTGTTCTCCATGAGGGAAGAGGAAGAACGGAGGAGGCCATGAGGAAGATCAGATGGATAGGAAGGAGCTAGATTGTGAATGGCCTTGAATGTATCCAGAAGAATTTTGAATTAAATTCTGAATTTAACTGGAAGCCGGTGTGTAGGACCCAGGTGATGGTCTTTTTAGGAGAGACGGCATCCATCCCACTTTGGATGGAGCAGCTCTCATTTCTAGGAATCTGGCCAAATTTATCAACCCTCCTAAAACCTGACTGCCCAGGGTTGAGACCAGGAAGCAGAGTTGCAGTCTTACACGCCTCTCTGCAGCTTCTCTCCTCCTGCCATCCCCCAAAACCCCATCCCCATAGAGACGGTGCCTGCTCCCAGACCACCAAAAAACAAACTTAAAATCAGCAGAAAACTGTTTAAGCATAAAAATTCAAAAACAATAAATAATCTAGTTTCATCAACTGCACAAAAGAATAAAACAATTAAATGTGGATTATTAAACATTAGGTCTCTCTCTTCCAAGTCCCTGTTAGTAAATGATTTAATAATTGATCAACATATTGATTTATTGTGCCTTACAGAAACCTGGTTACAGCAGGATGAATATGTTAGTTTAAATGAATCAACACCCCCGAGTCACACTAACTGTCAGAATGCTCGAAGCACAGGTCGAGGAGGAGGCGTAGCTGCAATCTTCAATTCCAGCTTAGTAATTAATCAAAGACCCAGACAGAGTTTTAATTCTTTTGAAAGCCTGACTCTTGGTCTTGCCCACCCTAATTGGGAAATTCAAAAACCTGTTTTATTTGTTATTATCTATCGTCCACCTGGTCCTTACTCAGAGTTTCTGTCTGATTTCTCAGACTTTTTATCTGATTTAGTGCTCAGTTCAGATAAAATCATTATAGTGGGTGATTTTAACATCCATGTAGATGCTGAAAATGACAGCCTCAACACTGCATTTAATCTATTATTAGATTCAATTGGCTTCTGTCAAAATGTAAAGGAGCCCACCCACCACTTTAATCATACTCTGGATCTTGTCCTGACATATGGCACTGAAACTGAAGACCTAACAGTATTCCCTGAAAGCCCCCTCCTGTCTGATCATTTCTTAGTAACATTTACATTTACTTTAATGGATTACACAGCAGTGGGGAATAAGTT
>JAMQGT020005828.1:0-23236 GCA_024447675.2 Pterophyllum scalare
ATAGAGCAGCAGGGTGTCGTGGTGATTAAGAAGTGGAGGATGCTGTGCTCAGGCCCTCATGTTGGCAAGCATCTGTCCCATTTTGTGCTTGCGTGTGTCCCCCACCTCCAGCAGCTCAAGGAGGGGTCTGCTCTCTTTGCCACCTGGGGAGAATTTCCATTAGGGTCTCGTATACTTTAGGGAAATGAGGTGGAATGCAGATCGTGTGCAGCATTTCTGTAAACACTATGCAGGAAAATCTCAATATATCCAGACTGGTTGGGGTGTTGTACCATATGCTAAAAGTGTCATGAGCAAATAAACTTTTACTGTGTGACATTTGGTGACTAATTAGTCCCTATCTTTTGCTATCATTGCATGAAAGTGCACCAGCATCGTCACGATCAAACTATCCACCTGAGGCTGATTGGCCTACAAAATTCGAAGCTCACTTTGAATGATGAAATCATAAAAAGTGATGGAAAATCTGGCTGATTTGACAAGGAAAAGAGTGATGGTGGCTTGTTAATTCATAATCACCCTGAATTAATGATTGAGTGAGACTGAGAGGCACGGGGCATATGGAAAAGAGGGGGCTGCAGATGCTCCCTGGCGCCTGGGGGAGCTTCGAGGAATGGGAGCAACTCGTTGCCTCGTAACACACAAACACGCCTGCATGCGTGCCCATAAGCGCAGACACACACGGACTAGCTCAACATGCAAACGTCTCTGATATTGTTGCAGTTTCAGTCAGCATTCAGAGCACATTGGACTATTTTTTTTCTTCCTTTCAGTTTAAATCTTAGTGATCTGGATGCTCAACAGCCTGAGGGAGCTTAAATGATGAAAGAGAGATATTTACTCCTCCCTGGACAGAAAATTGCAGAGGGAATGTTTGACATAAGGTTGCTTTCCTTTTCTGCTCATCAATTAAACTAATTAAAAAGGAAAGAAAGTTCATCCTTGAATACATTTCCTCACATTTACCTCAAGTGCCTTCTCTACTTGAGTTCCTCAGCCATTCATCACATATCTCTAAACTGGATCGCGGCGCGGTAAACAGACGCCACGAGTATGGACCACAATTGAAATAAAAACTATGTCCTTTGTGAATACCCCCACCCCCACCCCCCAACCTCCAACGCCTCAAGTGAAAAGCAGTAGGTTTCTTTTTCTTTGACCAAAAGGATTATCTGGACGAGCCACAAAGAAAATCTCAGTGGATTCATTTCTTGGTCTGAGGAATATTGCACATCCTATCTTCTGACATACAATATAGCCGAGGGATGCCGGAATAAGTGTCCAGACTGTGGCACTGTGAGCAGCATCTAACTGTCTGCTATCAATATGTACAGCTGGCATTAAAGAAAGGGAGAAGAAAACCCTTCATCCCTCAACAGTAAAGCAGGGGATGGATGCCTTGCTGGTATTTTGTACAAATGAAAGATTGCAACCCAAGAAAAAAAAAAAAGAAACTGACAGAATTTTTTTATATGCTCATAAAATCAGCTACATAAGGATACAGGAATGACTTCTGGCAGGTTTTACTTCTTTTATTTCCAATTTTTTCTCCGGCATCAAAGAGTGACTATATCAGCTCAACACACACACACACACACACACACACACGCACACAAAAAAACATTACGTAGCTCCTCACTTAAATGGAGGAGTTTATTTTAAGAATTTATTAAAATTGCCGATACATATCTTACACAAATGCTGACTTGTTTTTGAAATCCTCTTCACAACTGTATAGTTTCCTTCTTCAGAGCTTTTCATGAACTTCCAGGTGTTTTAAAGTATGTAAAAGAAAAGTTGGATGCTACTAATGTAGGTTGCAGGATTTTTCCTGGACAGAGGAATTTTCACACACACACCCCCCCAGATATGTCAAATAAGGTAACTTGGTGTCCTTGCCTTTATTGTACGAGGCTTTTGTGCAGCCTTCCCGTGAGTTTCCGTTCTGAACCTGGAAGAACCCTCGTTGACATGACAACTGGGTCTAAATGCCACATTATGCATGACCCCGAAAACCGAGATACCACATGTGAGGGTTATCACAACAGTGGTTATCAGCTTCCTCTGTTAATCTGAGGTTTCTTCATCAAGCTCTGAGCATGCTCACAGGAAAGTCTGATGCTGTCATCTCACTCTTCTGCACATAATAGACTGATCAGGTCGAGCCATTATCAGACGAACACATGATAAAGATATGCATTACTGTGGAACAGTATCTCCCCCTTCGTGATTTCGTTTTTTTTTTGGTTTTTTTTTATGTTCCAGATCTGGTTGTGCCACCCTTTGAGCAAGAACTGCTATCAAGCGTTTGCAGTAACCTGCAATGAGTCTTTTCCATCGCTGTGGAGGAATTTTGACCCACTCTTCTTCACAGAATTGTTCTAATTCAGACACATTGGAGGGTTTATGAACGGCCGGTTTAAGGTCGCACCAAAGCTTTTCAATCACACTTAAGGGCAGACTTCATTTTGTTTTTATTTGAGCCATTCAGAGGTGGACCTGCTGATGTGTTTTGGATCAGTGTCCTGCTACATAACTGAAGTGCTCTTGAGCTTCAGGGCACAAACTGATGGTCGCACGTTCTCCTTCAGGATTTTCTGGTAGAGCAGAGTTCATGGTTCCGTCAATTACGGCAACTCAACGTGACGCGGCAAAGCAGCCCCAGAAATTTTACTTTTTAACCAAATTTAAAGTGATATTAATTTTACTGATTTGATTTACAACCTACATATAAACTAATTTTCTAATCCATTCTCTATTGGCTACAATTTCAACAGTGTAAAACAGACTAGGGAGCAAAATAAGATCAAGAATGCAAACATATTCAGGCACTTTCTGCATCATCAGGTGGTGTTGGTTAGTTTACCTAACTAGGTACAAACAGAACCAGCTTCATGATACTGAAAACTCCTGTTTTAGGTTCAACAAACCTCGCTAACCCATTAATCTCTCTCCGTGGTACACCCCTCTGGTGTTTCCCAATGCATACTGAATATCTAACCACCATTCTCACTCCCAGGGTGTCAAATTTTGTCATAACTGCTGGTGATACGCACATGTAGTGCACTCTGGAGTTTCCAACACTTATGAGCTCTCTAATTTTTTAAATTTATTTATTTGTGTTTATGTTTTACATGCACATCCCTTTGCCATAATTTACGGTTCACACCACACATATGTCTTTAAATGGTTATAAACAGTCCTCTGACACAACAGGTGCTAGAAACAGCCAGTAATGCAGCAAGTGAAAAGAACCCTCAGATTTCTCAAATTTTCACATTTGTTTTTTGGGACATACTGTATCTGCCAGGAATTCCCAATATGTCCGAGCTGTAGCTGCAAGTAAAGATCTCACTAGGGAGAGTACAAAAGGCAGTACAGTAAAAGGCAGGATAGGCCCCATAAGGAGAAACTAAAACTTAGGATAGGATGGGCTGATAATGAGAAAAGACCGGACTGTAAATATGCAGGCAACTAAATGCTTAACAGAACATAAGTGGACAAGAAGAGGGTAAAAAGACAAAGGCAGCCCAAAAAAAAAAAAAAAGATTGCGTAGCTCCTCACTTAAATGGAGGAGTTCATTTTAAAAGTTTATCAAAATTGCTGATACATAATCTTACACAAATGCTGACTTGTTTTTGAAATTATCTTCACAACTGTATAGTTTCCTTCTTTAGAGCTTCTCATGAACTTCCAGGTGTTTTAAAGTATGTAAAAGAAAAGTTGGATGCTAATAATGTAGGTTGCAGGATTTTTCCTGGACAGAGGAATTCCCCCTCCCCCCAGATATGTCAAATAAGGTAACTTGGTGTCCTTTCCTTTATTGTACGAGGCTTTGTTCAGTCTTCCCGTGAGTTTCCGTTCTGAACCTTGAAGAACCCTCGTTGACATGGCAACTGGGTCTAAATGCCACATTATGCATGACCCCGAAAACCGAGATACCACATGTGAGGGTTATCACAACAGTGGTTATCAGCTTCCTCTGTTAATCTGAGGTTTCTTCATCAAGCTCTGAGCATGCTCACAGGAAAGTCTGATGCTGTCATCTCACTCTTCTGCACATAATAGACTGATCAGGTCGAGCCATTATCAGACGAACACATGATAAAGATATGCATTACTGTGGAACAGTATCTCCCCCTTCATGATTTCGTTTTCTTTTTTCTTTTTTTCTTTTTTTTTTTTTGATGTTCCAGATCTGTTTGTGCCCCCCTACTAAATGAAAACTGCTAAATAACCAAACCATAACAGACTCCTTCTTTCAGCCCTTGATACCGCCTTCAAAAACTCATATCTGACTTTTTGCCAGGAGCAGAGAGGTAGTAAAGAGTTTGGTAAGTCTACATCTCTGACTCTGACTTGCTGCTGCGTAGACGTTGGGATCCTGCTTTAAATAACTGAGTTTTTTTCTGGGCTAGGTCATGCTGATTAAAATAGGATGGCCTTCATGTTAATAGAATAAGGTCTCAGATGTTGGCTGAGACTATTAGCTGCTTCCTGTGACGCTCTAGTCTTGTAGGAAATGCCACCCACCCACTCACTCACTTACTCACCCACCCACTCACTCACCTTTCTGTTTGATGGTACTTCTCCTTTTTGTAATGCATTGCAATGTATATTTTTGCAAAATCTCTACTCACCAGTGTGCACAGGGCTTTTAAAAAAAAAAATCTAGTTACTTGCATTCTTTTTTAGCCACAGTTTTTATTACAGTGGAGAGTGACAGGAAATTGGGAGGAGAGACACGGGGGAGGACACGTGGGAGATGGCGACAGGCCGGGACTCGAAGCTGCGCTGCCCGCGCCGTTACACGGCATATGTACGTGGCTGCCTGCTCAACCTCTGAGCCAGCCTGGCGCCCCTTATAGATGCATTCTTGAACTGTAATGAATTCAGTGACGTTCCAGTTTCTGTCATGCACAACTAAAGATGCTGGTCTTGGTACTGGTTTAGTATTAATAGCAATAGGAAGCACAAGAAACAAAAAAACTAAAGGTTTTTGTTATTCTGCCTCAGATGCCATAAAATAATTGTTTCAGGTTGCGCTATATTACATTTCCCACTAAAACTGCCTTTTTTCATTTCTATTGCTCCATTTGATGTGAAGTGACCCTAATAAAAGCCTGGTAAATACTATCTAAAAGAGCCGTGAATAAAACATAAATATTGACTTGTTTTTTTAGAGTAGGTAGCAGCTTGTGCTATTTCTTTTATTATTTTATCTTTGTTTTTGCTTTGGGGAGGCAATAACACTCCAGGTCCAATACAGTAATAATAGGTGGTTCTATAATTCATATTATATTACAAACAAACACCCACATCACTGGATAAGCACCATTTTTCACGAGCCAGCTCTATCTCCAGCTTGGTCTTAGGCAGAAAAGCCACTTAACCCAAAACAGGCTGTGGGAATAACAGATAGGACTCTGTCAATCTGGGAGGTATTTGTATTTGGATTCATTCATGGATCCCTTTGTATTACTGGAGGGATTTTATTATGTTTGCTTAAAGACCGCACTACCTATGTCTTGATTCACTGTGCAAGACTGAGTGTGGGGCATTTTGTTAGTTGAACTTGCATTAGACAGCAGTGCTTCAGAAGATTAAAAGGATGGTCAGGGGTCTTAGCAGAAGTCTCTCCAGACATCGGAAACTTGTGAATTCCCTAATGCAGAATGTACATAGGCTAAGGTAAAGCCACTTGATCTTGAAAGCACTAGAGTAATTGCTATATTTACAATAATGGTAATACATACAAATTTGCAACATTGTGCCAGAGAAAGATGCAGAGAAAACCCATCATCCCTGACAGCGGAGTTAAAAATTTCAAAATAGTGTTTGGATGCTTAAGAGTAGAATGGGAGGCAGAGCCTTCAGCTTTCAGGTCCCTCTTCTGTGGAACCAGCTCCCAGTTTGGATTCAGGAGACAGACACCCTCTCTGTTTTTAAGATTAGGCTTAAAATGTTCCTTTCTGATAAAGTTTATAGTTAGGGCTGGATCAGGTGACCCTGAACCCTCCCTCAGTTATGCTGCAATAGGCCTAGGCTGCTGAGGGGTTCCCTTAATGCACTGAGTATTTGTTTTTCATTCACCTCTTTTACTCTGCATTTAATCATTAGTTATTATTAATCTCTGTCTCTCTCCCCTCAGCCCCAACCGGTTGCAGCAAGTGACTGCCCCTCCCTGAGCCTGGTTCTGCTGGTGGTTTCTTCCTGTTAAAAGGGAGTTTTTCCTTCCCACTGTTGCCAAGTGCTTGCTCATATGGGATCATTTGATTGTTGGGTTATCTCCATAATTATTCTAGGGTCTTTACCTTACAATATAAAGCACCTTTTGGCAACTGTTTGTTGTGATTTGGTGCTATGTAAGTAAAATATAACTGAATTGAACTGAACATAGTGTAAGTGAAATGTATGCTTTCTGGTACTCGGGACAATACACACCAGCTGCACCTAAATAACAAAATAGATCTTTGTTAGTGATTTCCAAGAAGACATATAGATGTATTCGGTTCTTCCACCTTTATAGTCAAAGTTTGGCTGAACAACTGAAATTACTCTGGCTTGACCAAAACCTGTCTAAGATCACTGTATTATTTAAAACTAGATCAGAAGCTCACATAGCTAAACTAAATCCACATATATTCAGGAGGTTCAGTTAATAATGCTAAATGCAGCACATTATTGCAATTACAGTTGCAATCATTATTACTCCCTTTGGAAAAGTCCTTCTGTTATCTGCGGTATGAGTGGATAGAATTAAAAAAACATCAAGCATGCCTTTTTCTTCCTGTGCGCTTGAGCTGATCTCAGTTCCTGTGCAGGGAGGAGGGGAAATGGTAGCGAGCGCTACAAGTTTTATGGAGAATTTTTATCGCACAAAAGGCCAAGAGCGCGATGGTAAAGTGCAAACTGTGTCCAGGAGAGGAACAACTGCATTATCCTGCTAACGCAACATCGGCTCTTTGCAAACATCTGCATAGACAGCATGCTAACACAAAGTCCACTGGTTCCTGTTTCTGCTCTAGAAGCTCCAGCTACAAATTATCTGTAACTTTTGGATGGTGGCTCCTCCCATAAACATTAACACAAATGGCTTTAACATTCAGCGACATGGTGGTGCAGTGGTTATTTGGCATTTGTGTTGGTTTTGTCCGGTTTCCTCCAACAGTCCAAAAACATGTAGTTTATGGAGTTAGGTTAATTGGTGATTCTGAATTGGCTGTAGATGTGAATGGTTGTCTGTCTCTCTGTGTTAGGCTGGCGACCTGTCCAGGGTGTACCCTGCCTCTCCCCCTATAGTAGCTGGGATTGGCTCCAACCCCCCCGTGACCCTGAAAAGAATAAGCAGAAGAAAATGAATGGATGGGTCTAGTTCTCAGGTCCCAGTAAGTTGGTAGTGGCATACTGGAACTAGTGTCTGGTACTAGCATCAGTCTTTTTGTTTTTTTAATGGCAAATTAATTAAACCAGCTCTGCAGTGGGCAGCAGCATAGGTTACCCGGGTGCCGAGTTCTGCCTATTGTTACGGTGACAGCCCCGGTGTACATTTATAGATTAGTCACATGGCCGTTAGAGGTTCATTCGCTCACTCAATAACAGCTTATGAGGTTATTTCTGTGAGATGCCTGTCTTTTTGTTTGTTGTGGCCTTTTCAGTAATCTATATGCTTGCATAGTAGCAGTTTCAGTTTTACTGGCATTTCAGCGAGTCCATGACTGATTTTTTTTTATTGATTAAATAAACAGTTTACCATTTCTACAACTGCAGTTGCTATTATTGGTCTCGATTTCCCGACAGCTGATTGAATGCACTCATTCCAGCTCATTATCACAGAAGTGTGCTCTCCTCCATCCTCTGCTGAAGGGGGGAAATATCAAACTGCTCTTCAGCGTTCCTTCGGAGAGGTAAACCCACAAGAGATATGGGACCAAAGCGGCACCTCAGTGGCCGTTTGGCTTGTTTTCTCGCTGCCATTCCTGTTCGCCTCTGAACACAGATGGAGATTCATCTGTTGCCTGTTCCCTCTTGACTCGTTTTCCTTTTCTGTTCCCATCTTCTTACCCCCCCACACACACACACACCACCACCACCTCTCTCTCAAGAGCCTGCCTGCCAGCAGAAGCCCTGTACCTCACCGTGCGCTTATCAGACAGTTTATCCTTTTCCTGTGGGCGCCGTCCTCCATCTGTGGCTGTGACAGCCAATCGCCACACCGAGGGTCCATTCCAAACCGTGATTTAGACACTCAGCCTTGCCAGCGCTGCTCTAACAGCCCCCCAACTCCCCTCCACCCCCACTTTCCCCTCTCTCCTGTGAATTTTTAACACACAAGACACTTGGTCTTTATAATCTGCCATTGCATGACTTGCACAAAGTTTACCAAATACACAAAAACAGACAATTAGCAGCCCTTTGCATGCTTTCATAACTTTACGCAGATGGGTAGTTACATTATATATGTCAACAACATTGTTTAATAGATGGGAATGTGAATATACTGTATCAAATTCAGAGTGGAGGAATGATAGAGAGGGCCTAATGAATAGGCCCTGTGCTTACATCCCTCCGAGCTTAGGCTGTCTCTCCCTTAATAGCCTAGCAACAGTTGTACTGCTCAGCACTTGCAAACATCCTCAAGAGGTATCTTCGTTAATATTTTACTCAGTAGAGATAGTAAATAACAAGCGAGGCACTTCCAGAGAACAAGAGCAAACAGGACATGGTGAGAGAGAGACAGAGAGGGGAGAGAGAGGGGAGAGAGAGGGAGAGAGAGGGGATGGCTGTCTCCAGGGTGTCAGCCACAATTGCTTTCTCATTTTTAACTTGTCAGGAAGGCTTTATCTGTTTTATCACCAGTGGAACTCCAAATGCACCAAAAGGCTAAGGCAGCTTGACAGAGCAAATATGACTATTACAAATTTCAATGGGGTGGGGGAAAGGGGGGCCTGCCATGCAGCAGCTCCTTTAAAGGAATAGAGAAAAATTCAAAATAGACAATAAACAAAGAAGTTGCGCACCAAAATTAGTGTTTCATAGTGTTTGTTCAGAAAGGTGTGTAAAATAAAAGGTATTGAGCATTTCCAAATGCACAACCGCCCAAGATCCTGTGAAGTGAATTTAAAAGTGAGAGCTCCCTGTGACAAACAAACAGGACTGTATAAATAAAGTAAAACTCGAGCCAAGGTTGAAGTGCACCACCAATCCCCGCACAGCAGGTGAGTGAGAGATAAACATTTGTGCAAAGTCGGCCGGGTCTAGTCAAGCGGCTGCTACTCCTGGTTCATTTGCAGTTGCCAGCGATGTGTTAAATGGCCATCTGTGACGGGGTGAGAGCCCCTGTAATGACTTCCTGTCTGGGAAGGAAGACTGGCGTGTAGGGAGGGCTGAAAAACACAGTCCGTTTTGAAAACATGAAAGGTGCAGTCGGAAGCGGCAAAACAGTGAATGTTCACGCTTTTTGTGTGTGGTAAAAGTCCCGTTAGTGTGACTCTTTGAAGTAAAAATGGACACAAATTGTCAAAGTGAGCTGTTGAAAGTTTAAAAGGGGAGAACGCCGATGAAAGGAATCATTTATCGCCAGGACAATACAGCCGAAGTGTTTCATATTATATTCCTTATGGACAAACAGTGGCAAAGTATTTCTGTAACTAAAACACTGGATGCCACTAATATATAAAATATGCAGGAATAGCGATGCTGAGAGGCACCACAATTATAGCAGATTTTAATTAAGATTAGTCAGTGTTTGCCAAGCACATCTTGATTAAAGTATTACACACATCTCTCATCCAAGTAAATAATATTTATTAAAAACTGTATACCGCCTACAAATGAATTAGAGTGCCACCGCTCGCTTTAAAGGGATATACAGTGCTGTGAAAAAAGTATTTATTGATTTCTTGGGTTTTTTTGCAGATTTGTCACTTAAATGCTTCAGGTCATCAAACAAATGTTAATATTAGTCAAAGCTAACCTGAGCAAATACAAGATGCAGCTTTTAAATGATGATTTTGTTTAATTAAAGGGAAAACAAGCTATCCACAGCTACCTGGTTCTATGTGAAAAAGTAATTGTCAGACTCATTAAATCATGAATTAGCTGTGGTCAGTCACATTTTTTGGAAAGCTGAGCACTAGCCGCACCCAGGTTTACTGCCAGACCTGCTGATGCAAGAAACAAAGTGACTGACATTTATCACTCTGGAAAGGGTTACAGAGCCATTTATAAGGCTTTGCAAATATGAATATGCTGCATCTTTTGCAGAACAGAAATTTGAAATTTAATGTTGTTGGTGCATTTTATTTTTAGTATCCCCCCCCCCATTTGGGCCATTTTTTAAAGGATTTTTAAGACCAGTATTGGGTGATTTAAAAGCCGATGTATCCGAGCGGAGTCGGGCAGAGCGTGAACGAGTAAATAGCATAACGAACGTGGGGAAAACATCGGCTGATATATTCGAATATTGGATTTTTAAATCACCAAATATCAGTGTGAGTGTATCGGTCTTGAAAATCCTATAGCGTCAGGCTCTGTTCAGTTATGTCAAAGCTCATTGAACCTCTCACTGTAGGGACAGATGAGTCTTTGCCGTGTACATTAAAGTGACCAGCATGCTCTATACATGTATAAATACTATGCCAACACCCGGATTAAAATATCCAGTCAATTATTCTTAAGCTAATGCCGTCAATGCCCTGAGCGAGCAACTGACATGCAGTTGCATTCCCATGTGAGACCGCACAGTTGTCGTGAACAAACACAGCAGATGCTGAGCTGTATTGCTGTCTGTATGTCCATCCCATCCAACCTTTGAAATGCGGAAGGTCTCCCCTCGGAGGGCATTTGCGGCTGCATAATTGCCCGTAATCATCTTTTCACCCAGCTTGCTGTGTAATTTTATAGCTTGACAGCTCTCTACTTTTGTGTTCCACTTTCAGCACCATCAACACTTCTGTGTTCAGGTTCTGTGGCAGTAATTTAGCTTTCACTCCATATCTTTCACGCCTATCAGTGTGACTCATGATCCAAATTTAAATAGTATCGTCGCTATGACTGAGAAAGACGGACAGCAGATGTCCGCTCTCAATCTCCAATTGTGCTCTTTATTTACAAATTGGTTCAGTTGTCGTCAGCCTTTGTGCTGCTGATATACAGTAGCTCTGGGCTACCAGTGCAAAATTTGCTTAAATATGTTTAACGAACTTTAATAGGAGCAGATAAATGTAAACACTGATTGTTTTTTATGCCTCAAAATTAAATTAACGCTGCCAATTTGCCACACAACAAGAAGAAATTGTCAAAATAAGGTAAATGTATTCTCAGTATGCATCTGGCAGTGCAGCTGAGGGGAGTGGGAGGAATCTTCTGCCTGCCTGACGCTGCCTGCATGGAGCTTATTCCCTTGGAAAGAGGCAAAGTGAGGACAGGCGATGGCCGCAAGCGCTTTCCACTCAGCCATGAAAACAGCATCGCCATCCCCGCTGCTTGGCTATCCCGTAGTCTGCCACCAATTCAGACTGAGCTAATGACACATGACCCTAGGATGGGGCCCCTCAGGGCTGGTCAGCAGCTTGCCTCTGTCATTTTAAGACCCCACCACCCACCATTATACTTTCCATCACTGTTGCCTTTCCCTCACTGTGACACACACACACACACACACACACACACACATACACACACACCGCTACCTCAGAACGCAGCGAGCCCAGGTGCTCACCTGTCTAGGTGCTGCTATTAGAGGACTATTCTGGATAATATGTTGCATCTCATTTTGATAGGTTCTCTGATTTCGCGCCTCACTCGTGCCCACCGTTTGTCTGAAAAGTAGGTTGAGTTCAAACTTTTCTCATTTATCACACACAAAATTTGATTTGACTTCATTTAAAAGGGCAATAAAGCGGCATCCACCGTGGCTGAATTTTAAAAACCTCCATGTTATGTGTGTTGAAAATGAGGACCCAGATGCAGGACACAAAGCAGGAGTCAGGTACAGCTTTAATATGAAGCTGATTAAACTCTGAAACACAAGGTGGGGTTAGACATGAGGAACACGAGAAGAATCGGTGAGTAAACAGACTATAAATACACAAGCTACACAGCTGAAACCAATGAAAGTGGGTCCACTAATTGCAAATAGGGGGAAACATAGTCTGTATATAAAGTGTCCCATGCATTTATCCTCCTTTTTGACTCTAATGGGATCATAATTTACAGAATAAACACCTTGTTGTATTCAGTATGACTGAAAACTAATGACTGAGATCATAATGTCACCAACAATTGAGTGAGGAGCAGTCTTTTCCCATAGATTTCTATAGAACGAAATTCTATGACCCTACTGGTTATTACAAAGAATGCAGATTTGAGACCACTTCCACACTGGCTTCGCTATTCAGACCCGGAAGCTACATATGTCCATCATTTATATGCAGTCATCAGACAAAGAACCTCAAAAGTGTTTCAAACTTCAGCCCATAAATGGAAAAAAAAAAAGAAAAATAAAGTCAAACCAAATGGGAGATTCTACACCTGACTTCCTGTAATTTAATGATGGAAGCTCTGATTCATTCCACACTATCTTGGCGTATTGGAGAAATGCAGCTCTACACAGATGTAGGCCAGTTTCACGTAGTACGAGAATAAGTGATGAATGGATTCATATGGCATTAACATCAGCACCAGGAAGTTCATGTCATGGGTTTCCATGGCCTTGATGCTCTTGTAGGTGTAATGTGTAGGTGGCCCAGTGCTTTTGACCATGTCATTTAGAAAAATAAAAAACATATGAGTCCAAAGAGCAGTTTCTGCCCATGAGAAAATTGTCATGAATAGAAGCAACTATAATTTAAAAAAAAAAGTGTTAATAAATGGACCTTATGTATAGATATATACAGTCAGAAGTCTTATTAACAGAAGTCTGTTCATATGAGAATGCATTCTCAAAAATCTCTTCTGAGTCACAAGCAAATTACTGTGATATGTAGCTGCTGTGACAATATTACAATTACAAAGTTGATATAAAGAATAGAATTTATTTATTTATAACTATAAGAAGACAAGTTTGGGGCAGTTTTTTTGTCTTTTGGATTGAAATGAGGCATTTTAGTCACCAAGACGATTAATTAGCCCTAATGGCACTAGTACCAGACCTACTAGTCATTTAATAATTGTTAACATTTACATTGTTGCCCAATGCCCCCCTGGGTGAGGTGTTCCAGGCATGTCCTACCAGGAGGATGCCCCGAGGTGAGATGATATCTCTTGGCTGGCCAACGAATGCCTTGGTGTTCCCTCGGATAAACTGGAGGAGGTACAGTAGCTGGGGAGAGGGACGTCTGGGCTTTGTTGATTAGGCTGCCTCTGCCTTAGTCAATTTTTTTTTTTTTTTGCTCATTTAGTAGACAGAGAAGTTCCCAGGAACATCCCTACTTTGTGCGCAAAATAGCCCCTGATTTGGTGCTATATAAATGAAATTGAATTAAATTGTAAGAAATAAATTAAAATTACAGAGAAAGTTGTAGTTGCTCATTGCCCAGTCTGTCCTGAAATTATAAAACTGAAAAGTTTTGTTCTTTTTTTTAAATTTTTTTTTAGAGTGAATCAAAAAATCATAAATTTCTATAGTGTATGCCTTTCTTTACATTTTCCAAAGCAGCTTAGTGGGCCAGTTTAGAGTCTTAAATGGGCTGATTCTGACCCCCGTTCCTCATGTTTGACACCTCTGATGTAAAATGTTCCAGAGGCTCCAACAGCAATACTAATGCTGTTATCAGGATATTTTCTATGGAAATCAAATCAGCATCATGGTGTGCTGACAAATGCCAGCTGCCAGCTGAGTTTTCTTGTTCTCGCTGTGTACTATCTAGCCTCTTCTCAACAGCCTCCTCCCTCCTCTTCACGCTGTCAGATGCTACAACAGAGTGAATAAGCAGTCACAATTGTCCTGATGTCAAAAAGAGCACAAACGCAAACATTTTTGTGCCTTTTGTGTGCAGGAACGAATTCATCCATCTGCAAACATGCGCAGCCCTCATAATTATTCAATATTATTCACTATTATTAGAGCAACTTATGACTGCAACCCAGCCTCACATACATTAGTCAACTATATTTGACCACCCGATCAAACATTAGTCTGACTATGAATAGTCCATTAAGTCTTTCCGGCCTCATCTCCAGCTCTGCTGTCACACCATCTTCAAATTTCTCACATCGTGCTGCAACCCCATAATCAATCAGCACACCTTAAATATGATCAGCTTTGACCATTCAGTTTGGTTGCTGTCTTAGTGATTGAATTTAAACCAAATTAAGCTAATATTAAGTGAATATTAATAAAAGTGGTGAAGCATTGTTGTACTGCGACGCTACACCTAAGATGACTATTACCTTAATCCTTAATCCACTGACCATTCAGGTGAATATTATTAATTGTGACTGACATTTGCAGCAAAATGTATTCACTCTTGCAGTAAAGCGCAGATATGACTGTTGGCAACACAGAGGGAAGGCAAGAAACTTTGTTCAGTGTGTTAAACAAAGGTCAGTAAGAAACTAACAATCCTTTGTCCAGCTGCTTTGAATGTGTCATGGTGCATTTGCATCATCTTATCGTTTTTAGCTCCGGGCACAGAACGAATGCTCCTTGCTGACCAATGCTGCATCAAAAACAAATACGCAAAAACTGATAAAAATAATCGCAGTTTGTGCCAAAGAAAAACTCCGAGAGTCGCACCGGGACAGATTTAGCTCGCAGGGCTGACAGCAGGATATAACCACCTTGGAAAAGAAAAGGTGAGGGAGGGAAGACAAGCAGCACAAAAAGCACAAGAAGAAGAACAGTATTGACAACCATGCCCGACTGGCCGGGGTGAAATACAGAGGCGCCTTGTAAAAATATCAGGCTTGTAATTAATAACTTCACGCATATTTAACATCCTCTTTATTCATGAGCACCTGCTTCCTTTGACCTGAGGGCTGCGCAGAATCAACCTGCATTTTAAACACTTGCAGCGGAGAGACTGGACGTGGAAGTCGAACGTTTGAGAGATCTAAAACAGCTTGACATGATTCGTTTTGACAGTGCCATTACGTGGTCATTTATTCTCTCTGAAACGCATCCTGCCAAATGATGCTCACTCTTTGTCAGCAGTCAAAGATTATTTTATTATGCTTAGTGTTCAAGTCACGTAACCATCTGAGTCTTACATATAAGCCAAGTAAGCGCCGGACCGCAGTTCTGCTGCAGACAAGACTTTTGACCTTTGGTACATCCTTCATCCCTTTTTCTTTTGGTCTGCTTCTCGCCGCTGTGCAGACATTTTAAAAGGAGCAGTGCCATGAAAACAATTCAAAACACAAAAGCAGACTTTTTTTGTAAAATGATACATTTTTCACATTTTAATTCCAAGTAAACGGGATTTGAAAGAGCTCGCTCGTTTCTCTTGACCTTTTTGCCGCTGAACAAATTGCTTCACTCATATGAAAAAAAACTCAAAAAAAAAAAAACCTCTCAACTGCTCTCAACCAAAAAATTCTGGGTTTGCTATCTGGAAATATTATGCTGGTGAAGAATAAATTGAATGTTTTATAAATGTTAAAAAAAAAATTTTTATGGCATATTGATTAAAAAAAGAGTGATTCAGTTGCTCCATTGTTCTTTGAAGTGCAGTTGACAGAGAGACTGCTGATTACATTTGCATGTTGATCTTATCGTTTGGACACTGAACTGCAGCGCCAAAGGCCAAGATCAAGAAACTACATAGTTTTTTAAAAACCTGAAGTCAAGATAATTATCATACTGCAGTAATTTTGACTTGATTACAGAAGGAGTTTCTCTCTTTTCTTTTCTTTTTTAAATCCTTATTCACTTTCTTGCCGTGACTTAGATGAGAACAGTGGACAGCCTAGGTGGCAAGGAAGCCTTTCACAGCGAGAGAAACTCTGTGGCTAAGTTACGACTGAACCACCAAACAAACAGGAGGTCGGGCTGAAAAATCAGTGCATTCTCTCACTGATGTGTTTGTAAAATGCAACGTTGTCGGGTGTTTCCTGCCTCGCCCCATTTTGAAACACGGCGTCCTTTAGTGTCTGCGCTCTGATGCCTCGTTTCATAGCATTGTGGCTACATTAGCCGCTGAGAGCGGAAATACCTGCAGATGTGGTGGCTGCACACATTCTGAGGTTAACAGCCGGGAGACCCCGGTTTGTGTCCTTTCTCACTTTTTACTTTAAATTCCAGAGAATTAATGAACTCGAAGAGAGAAACGTCATCTCATAAGCATAAATTCATCTTTATACCATAACCCAGGGCATGATGACACACACGCCAAAGGACGCCCTATATGTAAATGAGCCACGCCAGTGGCTTTGACTCTGTGGTACTAATTTGTGCCCCGGGGTTGAGAATGGTCTGGGAAAATTGAATCTGAAGGGGTGTTATAGCGGGAGATTGATCGGGTGTGCCGTGAAGGAGGGACTCGTTCGGTTTGATCACGGCTACATACCTTAAAATTTCATAACTGTACCCTTCACTCAGGCTGAAGATGCACCCAGTAAAATGTTTTGTGACAGCAATGCTGCATCTAGCATTAAAAAAAAGAGGTGAACAATCACGGATGTCGTTTTCCTCGAGGAAACATTGACCGTATTGGTGCTATGAAAACAAGCAGCTGAGATAAAGTGGAGGGTAAATTACGTCAGGCACATAGGTATGATTTTCAGTTTGGAAGGATTACCAGAATGGACAGTCAGCCAACAGTTATTCAATACCTAAATCATTGATAGCTATAAACACGTGCCGAACTCAAAACCATGGAAAAGCTTTGGTTTGAAAGCAAATTCTTCACCTGTCAGACTTCATGTTCTTAGAGCAGAAAGTGAGTGTATTTTTCTATCATGTTAGTATCTGAAGCACTTGTATGCAGTTTCATTCTAAGGTACTCGCTACCAAAGCGCACACCTGGACTCCCAAGGTGAAAAAAAATCAATACAAGCTGGATTCTGAAAGCAGCAAACTCTGTCTACTAGCGTCTGTAATACGCTCACTAATTCACATACAGAATCTCATATGTTTATTTTGTACTATATATAATTCTTATACACAAGTGGCTAGAAAACCACATGCAAAAAAATTGCTGTATGAGCCCCCACTTCAGTTCGTCTGCATCCCTACATGCAGTACTGCTGGCTTTCATCAGCTACGTCTCAAACATAGCTGGCAGTGAATCGCATTTATGAAAATCTTGAAAAATAAACAGAGTCTATATATTGTGACTTTAGCTGACTCAACTGCACCTCATGTTCAGCAATCCCCTAGATCAAATCCCCCATTTAAAATTAGTACACATGAGGGTGGGCTGAAACATTCATAGGCTGACCACCTTGCAATGGTCATACTTGACAAAATTTGTTAATTTTTACACATAGCCTCCCCCTGTGGTCCACACACTTCTTCCAAAGGTGTTGCAGTGCTTAGATTATAGAAGCTCTTGTCCTGACCCTCCAAAAAGTCCTCGCAATCCTCATACTGCTTCCCAGCCAAGTGTTTTTTTCATGTTGGGGAACAGGAAATAGTCAGATGGTGCCAAATTCTCCATTGATAGTACGCCTTTTTGAATGTAGTCAATGAGCACAATGCCCTTTGCATACCAGAAGACGGAGACCATCATGTTCCCTGCCGATGGCACCACCTCACCTTGGCCTTCTTTGGTGGAGGAGAAGACGGGTGTTTCCATTGCATGGACTGCCGTTTTGGTCTCTGGCTCAAAGTGGGGAACCCAACATTCATCTTGGGTGAGGAAACGTTCAAGTAAACTGGCTGGATTTGCTTAAAAAAAGTGCCTAATTTACCAGCCTGGTCCGCTTTTGATCATGCGTCAAAAGTCGTGGCATCCACCGAGAGGAAACCTTTGACCTGCCAAGCTCATTATGCAGAATGTTCTCAGCTAGTTCACAGGAGATGCCCACAGCATTAGCTATCTGATTAACAGTTAAACGTCTGTCATCCATCACCATGTGGTGAACACATTCACTGTTTTCTTGGGTGATGGCTGTGGCGGGACAGCCGGACCTTGGGTCATCTTCAAGGCTCTCCCTACCCCTCTTGAATTCAGCAGCCCACTTTTGCACAGTTGATAAAGCTGGAGCATCATTCCATAATGTAGCAACCATGTCAGCATGAATGTCCTTTGGGGGCTAACCCCTCTTTCTGCAGATCTTTGATAACCCCACGGTGCCAAACTTTATCCATTTTCACAAAATGTCTTTAGTACTACTTTTCGAAGTCCTCAATTCTCTATCCAGTGTGGGTTTATCTGGAAAGAAAACATGCAGTTAGCATCAGTAAAGGTTGAATTTAAGGCATGCCAAATTTAATTACTGTATCATAGCTCCTTCTCAGTCAGCCTATGAACTTTTCACCCCACCCTCGTAGTACACATACTACATAACACTCTCCTGCTGTGACCTGTCAAAATATTTGCTGGGGGTAATTTAGACCAAAGATGAAAAAAATTTAGAGTTTCAAACCATTTATAGAAAACAGTTAAAGTTTTTTTTTTGTACTTAAAACATCATCATTTGTGAATACTGCAGCCTCAGAATTTGCTTGTATTTAACCGAATCTATTCTTCCCTCTTCCAGTGCCACAGGCTGCAACCCGAGCCCAAAGCACCCCCACGCTTAGTGATCATGTTTTTATGACATCCGGCACCATTTGCTTTGAAATTTTCATCGCCTGGCCTTTCTTTCCAATGATTGTTAACAAGCCATGGCCTTAATGAGCTAATAAGGTCTGAAAACTTATCTAAAAGCTCAAATCTCACAGGGTTCTCAAAACTGCACGTGGGCGTTCGTCCCCTTTGTCTTCTTTTAACTCTGGAGATTAACAGTAAATGTAAAAACGAGCTCACAGCTCCAGTAACATGAAGAAAAAGCAATGTTTACTGTGTAGAAGGCAACTATGCTCCCACAGCATCATTAAAGATGAACGGTGTAAGAAGGGCATCTCTAAGACTGAAGCCGTAGGTTTCGTCCTTGCTTTTCTTATCGGTGTCCTTGGTACCTGCTCAGGTCTTTGAAGCCAAGTAGCTGGAATTACAATGATAAACTCAAAGTGCCCCCCCCACTTTCTTTCAGCTCTATTTGCCCAAGCTGAAGCGACAGATGTTTGAATGTGAGTACAGATGTCTATGAGGGGAATTCAGCTATGTTAAGGCTATTCAAGTCATGTGCAAACACTCTGTCACTGCGGTCGCTCATTCCGAGTCCCTTCTATAACTCTATAACTCCTCAGGACTCACGGGTGTTGGTTTTCTAGCCTCACAGATAGTTAATTACTGTTAATTACACACACCTGGCATCCCAGGTGTAGATCAGCCCCTTATTAGATGGCTCTGCAAGAAGTAAAAAAAAAAAACACCAATGCAAACCTGACATTCAAGCAGCGGGAATTAGTCATTCCTTGGGCGCACAATCCATCTGTGATGTCCAGGGCATTGCAGGAGCTATTTTGGGATTAGGTGTTGTTGCTTATTTCTTGTGGTACATCCAGTTTTCTTTACCCTGCTGCATTTATTTTTCGGTTTACAAATTTGCCATCTATTTCCAGGTCTTTAAGAACACACTTGACCTCATTTGTTCGGCTCTGCGTCTAACAAAGCTGTGTTCAGTTTTAAGGATCCTGTCGAAACAACAGCGACGAAACATTTTCTCAGTGTCCTATAATCCACTGTAAGCTGATAAATGGCCCACATTTAAAGGTCCGTGCAGGTAAATGTTGTTACCTAAAGATTCAAATACCATATGGACGTCAATATTTCAGGATTGGCTGCTTGCATGCGCTAGTATGCAGGTTTTCCGAGTTAAATAACAGATTATGGTAGTAGCCGCCATCCAGAATAACACATTTATGCCACAGAGACCCCCGTGCCTCACAGCTTTGGCTGGATTGTGCAGGTGGAAAGAACAAAAGCAGGTTGTAGTTTTCTGACTGGCCAACATTTCTATGCAGTTAGGGTTTCCTTTGGCCTGTTCTTGACAGTGAAGCAAAAACAAAAATCCCTGTTTTAAAAGACGCCCGTGTACGTGTACGTGGGGATGTAGCCTGATTTCTGTCTCTTGTCTTTCTTGAACTATGACTCGATGCATGCTTTAGTAGTGATTCACCTACTACTGATACCACGGGGATGTTGCTGTATTCAGTTAATTGCTCTATGGCAGCACAGAGTTAGCTAAACCCTAACTTTTCCTGGAAACAGACCCCACAAAACACGTAAAGCATCAACAATTTAACACTTTTAAATTAGAAAAAAAAACAGAGGAGAAAAAAACTGGACTACAGTGTTAAAATTTAAAAAACAAACTGCATTTTTACACCAATTTGTGCTTCTCCTAAGACGAAGTTTTATTTGTTTTCGATTTTTATCTTATGTAAGATGAGCTACCACAACTCTGAAGACTGGGTAAGTGTTTCAGGGTGCACGGCTCCTTTGCTGGGCAATACAAAACACCCTGCATCTCCAATTTGATATGAGAGACATGCTGAAAACAGCTCAAGAAATTACGACAAAATCTTGGGGCTTAAGGAGCCGCATTACTCTCTGTGGAGCTAATTGGAAGAGCAATGAGTAACTCATTTGAAAAATTCTTTAATTCCCTCTTGGACTAACCTCGAGTGACAGAATCTATCGGGAACAGAGGCAGGCAGTGTTTGGGGCCTTTATAGTGTGGAGATAAAATGCAGAATTTACTGCTATGCAGAGAGGCAAACAAACAGGGAGGTCTGTCTTTGTAGCTCGAACCTCTGTGATGTTGGCGCTGTAACGAAGACAACCTCAAAAACACATCCAAGACACAGGGGAGCTGTAATGCACTGTTTTTTTTCTCTCTCACTGTATCGGTGTGCCTTGGACTATCTTTAAAATAATATTTCCTCTACAAGATGACAGATTACTGCACACGCTCCTCATTGCGCATTTGATTCTGGGTTCCTGATCCTGCTCAGGATTTCATGGTAGCCTCTATAGAGTGACAGGTGAGAACCACATCATGCCTTTAGGGTATATGTGAAAAAGCTCCTAGTGCTGCTACTCAGCACTTACAGATTGAACAAAACCCACACCAGCTTAGCTGTGATGCTAAAGTTTTTTTGTTTTTTTTTGGTCTCAGTGCAAACCCTGAAAGCTAATTTATTGTGATGGCTTAAACAAACACGCATGGCACCATCCTCTCCTGCGGTATCATTTGTTCTGTAATGAAAGACAACAAAGATAGAGGCAGGAAGAAATGAGAGGAGGATTTGTAGGGTGAAATTCTGCATGTGGGCTTTGTTAACAGAACCAGAACCGGCATGAGCCTAACCATTTAATTTCCAACATACAGATAATAAATTAACACCGCATAGCTATGTGAGTGGGTTGGCCACATTTGCATGAGTTGCCATAGGCAGTAATATTAACAGGCTGCACTCTACAACACTGTGGAGACAAATAATTGTATTAGTCATTACATCCTTTTAAAAAAATCCGAGATATAACGGGATATCCCACTCTTCAGAGAAATAATGTTGCTACAGCAGGAAGTCTGCTCATCACCCAGCAGCCTCTCACCCCATCGACCGCCCATTCATTATCTCAGACCCTAAATAGCATTTAAAATTATTTAACATTCACTTTACAGAGTGCCATGGCAACAGCTGTTTCTCCAGCGGTATTAATATTGCTTCTACTCTGAAGTCCCAAGTCTGAGTCTGGAGACACCGACAACGCTGGATGATGGAGAATCGTGCTGCGTGGGCTCCACCTAGTGTTACAAAGTAGGAGCTCAAAGAGCAAAGCTCAGACACTGCCAAGATGGGACTAATGATCAAGCTATTGATGAATTAATCCTATAATCTGCTGTAATGGGCCATCTTAGAGAAACAGGAGCACCCAATCGGGGAACTCTGCAAATTCCACACTCTACAAATAAACTATCCAAGCCTGCCACAGCTGATTATCTATCTCAGACTAAAACTAGTCTATATATATATATATATATATATATATATATATATATATATATATATATATATATATATATATATATATATATATATATATATATATATATATATATATATATATATATATATATATATATATATATATATATATATATATATTTATTTATTTATTGTCAGTTGAACAAAGCATTAGTTTATCATTTTTTTACCTAAAAAAAAAAAAAAACATTCCCAGTGTTACTACATGAAAAACAGCACTGTGCACTGTGGCACGCCTGCAAAGCACTCACACAGAAGAATCAAAGTTCAGTGCAGTTTAAAGAATGTCTTTAATTAAATTAAATCTTATCAAAATTGTTCAAGTCTTCAGGACAAACAACAGTGCAATCATTGACAGATGAGTCTCTGTGTACACAAGACACACAAAACACAACATAGAGTCTAAGACAAAAGGCCACAGTTTCAAGTAATGTAAACAGTAACAACGCATATACACACACACACACACACACACACACACACACACACACACCCCTGCAAAAGCAGCAAGAGGGGACATTTCATACTTTATGTAGTTCAGTTTTAAATGCAAACTAGACTGTACAGATGTCTAAAAATATACAAACATTTGAATCCTGCCAGCACCAAGTGAACATTTTTCAAAATCTAAATGTTTCTTCTATTTGTTACAGGCTGGTAATGTATGAACAAAATGTTACATTAATACCCTGCATACTGTGCAGTGCAACAACAACTCTTAAAACAACACCTTCCACATGCTGTTAAAATGCCATTTTCAGCCGTCTAGGAAGTGTTGTTACCTTTTGAAGCCTGCATTATGTGGAATTTGTTCATTTTGCACTTGCCACCATGCCCTTTGGAAGAATATTGTAGTGGTTTTACTCAAACACTACCATGTTCAATGTTTTTGGCCAATCACCTCACATCAATCTTTTTTTTCTTTTGGTCATCCATGAACCGCACTCTTCTAGCTGGGTTCTCCTGTCATTTTGTATCCATGGGCGAGTTGTCGGGACATCCCATAATCCTCTGCAACTCCTGTATGCAGGGAACAATTGACTGGCTATACAGCTGAGCCATCTTCAACCTAGAGACCAAAACAAACAGAAGAGCCAGAGAGTCAGGATTCATCCAAAAATAGCTAATCATACTATGAATAACAGCCTTTCAGCAATACCTAACTCAACCAAGAAACTACATAACAC
>JAMQGT020005829.1:5000-54904 GCA_024447675.2 Pterophyllum scalare
GTCAGTGCTGCTTAACTGCAAGTTAACTGAAGACGAGCCATGTTAATAATAATTACATTAAAATGCTCCAGAGGGATAGAAATCCAGCTCAGTGGCTCACATTAGCCAAACAGGCAGCCCACCTACAGATGGCTGTGTTAGCATCTGTTATTAATCAAATCAACCCGGTTACAGCTGTGCTTAAAGGGCAAATAAGCTAAGTTGGCCCTAACTTAAGGACCCTTTCATTTTTTAGCTTGTAATATGAAATTGCTAAAAGGTTACTGTGTGGATCCAGCTGAATAATTAAAGGGGAAGAGGTAGAAGGTGAAACAGGAAATTGATTTGCAGGACTTTTATTTCAAAGGATGCAAATAATAGATTTTGCTAAAGTGAAAGAGGCGATCTATCCATCTGCACCTCCAAATAAAGACTATGTGATTGAAAAATACTCAGTAAGTGCAACACAAGTAAAAATTGTTACAGTTTAACAATATGATATATATTACAGTAATCACTTCACTTACAGTTCAGTTTAAAATGCTCCCAATATAGGATGAAGTTGTTGCAAACAAAATAGTCCCTTAATTTCATTAGTTTATGAATGTCAGGCTCATTTCTCTGCAGACAAAGTGTAACAGCAGAGCCCCAAGACAGAAAATATAGATAAATAACTTTCTCTATTCAGTCAGCCCGTGAAAGATAACGAGTGAGTATAATGTGGGTTTACCATCTCCTTGTTTTGGGCTCATTATGAATGCAAAAATCCAGATATTTGAACCAACAATCCCACAGTTATGGCCTCTCCTCTGGCCTTTCGCTGAGCGAACAAACCAGGAAGAAACCAACAGTGGCACCCTGATGTAGTGGATTTGTTTTTGAGTCTTATCAGCGCTCCAGTGTTGGGCTGCGTGGGTTTTCGTGTTGTGTAAGCTTTTATGCCGCTGAATGGAGGTTTAGAAACACCTCTGCTCTCTGACATCACTCGTTTCTTCCATTCTCCTTGGCCACAAAAGACATTTAATGTTGCATAATGTTTCCCTTTTGCACATTTTTCTCATGCATCTTCTCAGAACCAAATTAAGGGAATTAAATGGACAATAATTTTGACAGTACATATTGGCTAAGCCGGGAAGTCGCTTGCAGGAACAGCCTGTGCAGCCCATTTTATTTTTAGTCCCAGGCTGACAGGGATTCTGTGTGCCTTACTGAGTAGCACAAAGTGC
Source organism: Pterophyllum scalare (assembly GCA_024447675.2). Lineage (NCBI taxonomy): Eukaryota > Metazoa > Chordata > Actinopteri > Cichliformes > Cichlidae > Pterophyllum > Pterophyllum scalare. Next base: position 6,206 of record JAMQGT020005829.1, read on the forward strand.
ATTGGCTACCAGGGTTAATGGTTTGATTCCCTGTTTGTCTAAAAGTAACACAGTGCAACAGTTTCATGTCCACGTCTTTTAGTGGCTGAAATCCAAGGAAAACGTTGCGTGGCCTTCACATAGTAAGGATTCAACAAAAAATATTAAACTGGCAAATCAGTCTCCATAAATATGTATAAATTCTGTATCTTAAGGATGTACCTACATAGGAGGCGTTATAACACAGATGCTTTCAGGTGAATCCTGAATAGAAATCTTTCTGTAAAAGCAAAGATGGTGGCTCCCCTGTGCCTGCTTCAAAAGAGAAAGTTAGAAATATTAGCTCATAAAATTTGATGGCAAATATTCTCAAGTTTGTACAACTGCTACTGCACAATCGATTAAAGTGCTCAAGTATAAGTGCAAAATACTGAAACTAGTGCAAAGAACAAGAAACATCAACCATATCAGCAAACGACCCCCACATTGGAACATTTCAGTCATAAAGAGTCTGGACTACACCGCACTGAGTAAAAGCTCATCATTCAGTCTGGAGGCTGTGACATTATGAGGTCTGTAATGTAAAAATCCAGAAAATCAATCCATCCATTGTCTTCCACTTATCCATAATTCATGATCATCACCCCTGAGGGCCATCAAAAAAGTTCAGTGGCGCCTGTGTCATGTTTCAGATCATTTCTAAATCACACATTTATATATTTACTGTGTGTGTGTGTGTGTGTGTGAGTGTACAATTTAATTAGTAATTAATTGGTAGAAAAGCAGTTATTTCAAGCTGTCCCTTAAAGTTTGAATCATTTATAAAGAACAAATAGCAGCACACACGCACACACACACACACACACACTGCACATACAAAACATCACACTATCTACAAATACTCTATAAACCAGTAAAAAATCCTTTCTTCCAGTTGCATATCAAGAGAACTGCAGTATTACTGTAGTATTTAGTGGCTCACCCAGCTACTGTGTGTGGCCTCCGTGACTGCAGCAGACTGCTGTGGAAAAAATCACACACGATGCTGCAGCCACAGTGTTCGCTTTCTCCTCACGTCCTGCTGATCGCACTTCCCTTTGAAGCTGAGAGATGGGGAAGGGAGAGACTGACACATGTTCACACACTGCTTCTTCTGCTTCCAGTCCTCCGGTGTGCGTGAGTGTGCTGAAAAAAAGCGACAGAGGAAGAAACTGTGTGGGTGTGATTGCACCTTTTTGTTTGCAGGTGTTTTCTCTGCGTCGGGAGATTTTTCATCTTCATGAACACAGCAAAGGAAAATGTCTGTCAGTCAGGAGCTCACCTGTGCATTTCTGCTTCGCCCAAGAGAGCAGCATACAAACATATAGTATAGGAACATTAAACAACCGCCAACAGCACTCAGCGAGAAATAACATTAAATCCTCATAATTCACGGGAGCGTGAACAGAATCTCCTCTTCCCTCTGCTCCTCTGCAGGTTTTATTTGGAATTTGGCATTTGAGTTGATTTAATTACTGATTTACAACCAGGGGGTCCCTAACCCTCAGCCTAGGTACACACTCACACCTACAGCCAATTTAGAATCAGCAATTAACCTAACATTCATTCCTTTAGTCTGTGGGGGGAGTACCCGTAGGAAACCCATACAGGCACAGAAAGGCTCAGTCGGCCAGCAGGTTCAAACCAGGAACCTCTTCCTGATGACCAGCATCCTAAATGCTGCACCACAGTGCCACCCAGTGCTGCTGTTACAGGAAATCGGGTATTTGTGTGTTATATTGACTTAATCTTTCAGTCCCGGTCACAGAGGAACTGCAAAGGATCCAAATGTAGCAGGAAGTGGGAGCGCAGACTGGAGCCGCCGGGGATCAAACCACCAACCTTCCAATTTGTTATGATCCTGGGCCGTTGGCCCTTATGTTCTTTGAGTTGTTATGAATTAGGATCTTAGTTTATTATTATTATTGTCTGTTGAGTTGTCTGGTTAGTGTTCCGGTGTTTTTGCGCTTCTCTGTGTTTAATTCCCTTCTCATTGTTTTCTTTGTGCATGGTATTTAGGTTCCCTCTGTTAAGTTTACATACGTGTCATGTTTCGTCACTTCCTGTTTTATTTTGACGATCTTGTGTTCCTTGTGCTTTGTGTTTAGGTTTTACTTCCCCTTGTCTCCTCAGTGTATTTTGTTCCCCTGTGTTCTCACCTGTTTCCTTGTCCCTCATTGTCACCCAGTGTATTTAAGGTCTCTGTGTCGCGTCGTCAGTTAATCGTGTGTTTTTCCCTGCTGTGTGCGTTATGTTCAAGTTTATGCTTCGAGTTCATGTTTATGTTTCGGGTTATGTCAAGCCACGCTTTATAAATAAAGCTTAAAGAATTACAAACTCCTCCTGTGAGTCCTGCATTGGGGTCCTGCATTGCCAGCCACGGCAGCAAACGTGACACAATTAGTACATGACCTCCTCTACCCCCTGACCTACGGCCACCCCAAAGATGACCTTGACGGGAATAGTGGCTAAATTTTATCAGCTTAGTTTTTAGATGACATCACAGGACTTTTAAATCACACCTCATACACGAAGGTACCAGGATAGTTGTTCTGTTAGATACTAAAAAAGATATTTTCCATAAATGAAGTCCAAACATTTCAGCGTAGTTCTTCAGCACTGAAAACCAGACTGACTGAATGATTATTGATCATTATTAGGTGGTGCCCTTTACACATGGCTTCTCCCTTACTTCACTTTCACTCGTTGCTGATATCCAGGCACATTCTTAGGAAGCCAAAATGCCACAGAAAAGTATTATAGAGCACTTGTGGACAGATGAGGCAAGCCGGTGACATTTCAGATTCCTTCTTTTCTTTTCTTTTCTTTTCTGCAGGAACCCCACCCCCACCCACTTTCCCCCCACCTTGAAGAACCAACTAGAGATTTCCAGCCCAATCAAATATTTGAAAAGGAACCCTGCACCCCTTTCCTGTCTCCGTAGATGACAGCTGACGTGCGGCACAGTGATGTTCCTCGGCCCATTATTTCAGCATGAAACCAGCTTCATGCTGAGATCTGCTGCAGCGGAGCGGTGAGAATAACTGCAATCAGGAAAAAATGAAATGTCAGAGACTTTCTTTTAAAATCAGGGGGGTGTCAGAAGCCAAGTGGACAGCTGACATGTATTATAACATGCTACAAAAAGTATGTGGCCTACTCTGAGAGCGGGCCTAGGAAATGGAGCCATAATTATTTCTGTACTTTGCTCCTGTTCATTTTTTCAGAATGCAAAATGATTTCCTACATTAGTTTCTATGTCATTAAAGGCACTTCTGCCTTTTTTGAGTGTTTGTATCCCATCAGCTAGCTTTGTTCCACTCCAGCAGCGCCCATTAATTAAGCCACCACGGTTGAATATATTCTATTATTGGATTCTTTCTGCAGGCAGTATCCCAAATGTGTCCGAGCCCCCTCGCCCTTCATGAACTGGTAAGAAAAAGACCTAACGATATGACGTGATCCTTAACGGAAGACAAGAAAATATGGCCTGAATGTGTTGCCTTCTTCCTCTCCTCTGCACTTCCTTCAGCAGGGACACACAGGAGAGGGATTTACTCATTACAGTGCCTGTGCCAATGAGCAAGACGTGGAATCAATAACGCTGTGGGAAAAGTGTGAGGGTCATAGAAACAACTGTCAGGCAAGGTTACGAGCAAGGCAATTCCTCCAGTAAACGTAAGCAGAACAGAACTGAATCCATTCTACTGTATAAATTATTAGACGTCACCAAGAAATTACCACATTAATTAACTGCAAATAGCCTCCTTTTGTCTTCTGTGTTTTGCATAATAGCCTCATTTCAACCTGCCGGATTTGCCTACTGTGAGGTCTGTTCAGTGGGTTTCTGAGGGCTTTAATTGTGGGCCTCAATAGAGTGATCCGAGCCTTTGTGGCGCTGCACCCTGGAGGATTTTGCAGTATCACAGACAGAACAAGGGTTAGAGAAGGTTGTCAGTTTGAATCCTGAGACGACTTTAGAAGGTAAAGCTCCCCCCACCAACAATAGAGCAGTTCAGGTGAACAGTGAGATGTTGTGAATGTACAAAGCTGTAGTCAGTTTGGAAACTTTCACTGTTCTAACTTGTAAGAAGTCTTCATTTGTTCTCAGAACTTAAGTCCCAGTGAAACCTCAGAGGCTGAAAATGAAGCAGCCACAGAAGTGCCAAAAAACTGTCCCCGCAGACGTCACTGTTAAAATGCCCAGTTTTACAAAACGTGCACTGGTACAAAAATGGTTTTGGTCTCTGTGGAAACTTTTCCACTTTCCTACTAATTCTGCAGCGGCTGGTTTTTATTTTATTTATTTTTTTATGTAAATCAGTTATTTAGATCTTGGATTTTGTTGAAGCCTAAAGCCCTGATCGCTTTGATTGACAGCTATGTTGATTTTCAGTGCAATTATCCAACTAAGTATGGCTTGCCGTGGACTGTAACAGTAACAGACTGTCCGAGAAGTTCAGGTATCCAGCCATCCATTCCCACTTAGCCTATTCAGGGTCATGGGGGGCTCGAGCCTATCCCAGCTGACATAGGGCGTGAGGCAGGGTACACCCTGTACAGGTCGCCAGCCTGTCGCAGCCAACACAGAGACAGACAACACTCTCATTCACACCTATGGGCAGCTTAGAGTAGCCAATTAACCTAACCGCAGTAAGTGCATGTCTTTGGACTGTGGGAGAAAACCCAAGCAGACACGGGGAGCACATGCAAACTCCACACAGCAAGAGCGAGAGTCGAACCCAAGCCTCCCAGATGGTATTCTAACTGCGAAGCAGCGGTGCTAACACCGCGCCACCGTGCTGCCCAACGAGTTCAGTTATATTTAGTTTTATTTATATAGCAAATCCCAACAAACAGTCGCCTCAAGGTGCTTTATATTATGTTAAAGACCCTACAATAATACAGAGAAAACCCAACAGTCAAAACAACACCCTATGAGCAAACACTCGGCGACAGTGGGAAGGAAAAACTCCCTTTTAACAGGAAGAAACATCCAGTAGAACCAGGCTCAGGGAGGGGCAGTCATCTGCTGTGACCCGTTGGGGCTGAGGGGAGGGAGACAGGACAAAATAGTGGTTGATGTCACAGTGCCTAAGTCTATCTTTCATTAAATTAAGATCCATTTTGAAAACCACAAGTTTAGAATTTCACACCATACGCGGTCATTTCTGTTGTATTTTAACATGGAAGTCTTTGGATATAGACAGCCTCAAGTGGCCACTGAAGAAACTACAAGTTCTGGCATTTTTGCGCCCCAGAGTTTGTGCTTGGGTAGACCATAAATATAAAGAGCATTAAATATGTTACATAGCAGCTAAGCAGAGGTCTTCCAGCTAGATCATAAAGTCTCTGATTTTTTTTTCTTCCATACATTTGTCCAGGCGAGAACGGAAGATGTACACTCTTGGTGCTCGGGTGAAAACTCTGGAACATTAGTGGGATACCATTCTTTCTCATGTAAAGGCTACATTGTTCCCAAAGCCACTGCTGACATCAGAATAATAGAGCAGGCATCTGTTATTGGACAAAGGTGTTGACAGGGTTTCTATTTACTTCACATTTTGTTTGTACATTGAAGCACATCACAGTAAATGTTTCCAAGGAGAGACTGTCCTGAAGTGTGTGTTATTATTCCCATTTGTACCATTTATCTTCTTGAGACTGCAAGGATGCAGAGTTCTTGTCATCACAGACGGAGGAGGCAGTAATAAGAGCTTTTCTCTCCACCACTGAGAGTTCCCCTTCACAGCAGATATAAAGACTTTGGCCTTCACGCGTACATACAGTCAAATAACACATGGCCTAGTTTGTTTGAAGCGTGCCGAGGCCTTCAGAATTTCATCAAAGTAGTGATGGGATTTTTTTTTTTACAGCTTCCAAACTCAAAGCCTCAAAAGGAGTCACAGAGCTTTGAAGATTTTTGCTCTATCTTTTAAGTCCCAATACTACTTTTTCCTTCAAATTAATGTTTGCAACAACAATCTTCATGCAAGCTTTTATTGCTCCTTCACCAGAGTCCATCACATGCACTCCAACCCTCCAAACGGCCTCTTGTAGCTCCTCAGTTCAGCTGATCCTATTTTTAGTGTTTCTTGAATATCTATAAAGGCTTCTACTGGATTCCAAACAACCTGACAAAAAAGAAAAAGACTCAGTTGTAGACTTATATGAGTTTAGACACTGGATCAAGCAGAGCCTGCAAGTGAAAAGAGAAATCTTACCACACTCTAAACCATCCACTTGTGTCAGCACTTTGTGGGTGGGTGTTTTTTTTTTTTTTTTATACAGCACAGCCCCTGAAGCTTTTCAGCTGAGGAGAGGCAGCGGCATTCATCCGGTAAGTGGATAGCCTCTATTTACATTGTCACGGGTAGAAGGGTACCCAGCAGCATATTCTCTGTGCAGACTGCTCGGGGACTAATATATATCAGTTCATGTTTGTGCTGCCTTACAGGTACAATCCCATTTCCAGCTCAATGCTTTATCACCTTGATGACCTGTAATTTATCACGTTCCATTGCAAGCTGCCGTGGCACGAACAAACCCGATTCTGAATCTTTGTGCTTGCAGCTCTCCTCTCCAACAAACTCAGTGCTGTTCTGCAGCTATGGCTCTTATTCCTGTTTTTGTGCATCAAGCACACCGAAACTACCAAAGGTTCCTCAGGGAGTCCTTTTTGGCTCTTTCTCATGCATGCATTGAGAATAACGTCTGTGCCGATGTGGGTGAGGCTCACAGTCGAGTTACAGAGTGGGAGGTGCATCAAGAATCACCTCCTGGACAATAACCCCACCACCACCGCTCTGCCATGACTATCCCATCACCAGTATCCAGTCACCTGTCACAAACTCACTCCTTCCACCCACTGCCACTCATGAAAGACCCAGCTGTGGGGTGGAATAATCAGCCATTAGCAAGGAGCTGCGAGTAGCTTCTCAGCAGCGAATTAATGGACTCTTGTTGACTGTGTTTGGCTGCCAGGTGCACTCAAGGACAAAGCTCTCAGAGAGACAAACAAAACCAAGCAGATCGATAAGGCTCGTCATCTGATGTGATTGCTGTTCTTCCAGAGTCAAAACATCCAGGTTTTTGTGAGAGTCTTCTCATCAGCTGGACCCTGGAAATATTGTGAAATGAGCAATGCAGGAAAATGCAAATAATATTTTATCTTTCATCATCTACACATGCAAACTAACATTAAAGAAACATTAAATGGGGCTATAAATATAATATTATGACGTGGTGGATGTGTTTGTCTCCTGGTTGAATACATCAGATGCTAAAATGAAACTGGTGGCGTATGTGACCCTATAGAAACCACAACTGCTTTAATGGCACACAGAGTAAAATACACAAAAATACAGCCGTGGGTCTGGGTATACACAGCAACAAACAGGAACAAAAACCATCAAATACACTATATTACCAAAAGTCTTCACTCACCATCCAGGTCACTGATCCAGGTGTTACAGTCACTTCCACAGGTGTATAAACCATGTGCAACAAGTCCAGTCACTACTAAATATTCCACAGTCAGCTGTTAGTGGGATTATAACAAAGTGGAAGCGATTGGAAACGACTGCAGCTCAGCCATGAAGTGGTAGGACACGTAAAATCACAGAGTGGGGTCAGTGGATGCTGAGGGTCATAGTGCACAGAGGTCACCAGGGTTCTAGCCAGAAATTTTTTTCAGCCCGGCACCCCAGTTCCCCTCTCCTGAGAGGAGTGGGGGGATGATGCTAATGCTAATTCGCAAGCTAATGCTAACTGCTAAATGCTGCTCCTGCTTGTTAATTGAGTGACGTATGTAACTGGAAACCACCTCTGAAGTCGAGGCAGTAATCACAGTCTTTGTGGACGTGTAGTTACATTTCTTGAGGTGCATGTCGGTTATGTACGTAGGACCGATGCAGAACTCTAAATCAGGCCTTATTAGATTGATAGTGATCATTTTTGCATATACTCCAGAAGAGTTACACTTATCTCATGCATTTAATGTGTCCCAGAGTGCTGTTTCCTTCTAGTAATGGGTTTGCAGAAATCATGTAAACAGCATACACAAAAAAAACATAATCCAGATGTTTTATCGATCAGCTGCTGAAAGCATTTCTTAACATAGTCTTAGGTAGTGCTAATGACAGCCTCCACTAGCAAACTGGTTATAGCGATCCTTGCTGGTGGCTACAGCTAAAGTAAAGAAAAAATAACAGCTGACATTCTCTGCACAACACATGCACACTCACAGCACAGAGCAGCGGGGGCGTGGGAAAACTTGTCAGCGATCCACTCGTGTTCAAGTGTCGTTTTTTTCCAAATCAAGCGCGCGCACAACCATAGCGAGATCACGTGTGCACATCATAAATGAGACTCCCCGTGCTCTGTGGTAGATTGCAAATTGCCGTGAAATTATACAGGAGCAAGCAGCAATAATAGCAGCGACCTAGCCGGGGCGGGGTGCGCTCCTGTTTGCTAAATGCAGTGACAGCAGAGAAAATGAAGGTGAGATCCTCAGCCCGGCGCAATAGCGTCTCGGCAAGGCGCAACACCTGTTGATCAACTGCTAGCTAGAACACTGTAGGAATTACAGCCATTTTTTAAGTAGTCCTCCCATTTCAGAGCGTCAAATTTAATTGGACAAATGTCTGCAGTTTCATGGCTGAGGGAAGCTTGTTCCCTTCTTATTTCATGACAAGTGAAGCACGTTAATCCAAAGTGTTAAATTTGTGCTTTTATGCTTTTTTACTGTAATTTAAAATAAAAACAAAATAAACCTATCATGGTGATAGCAAAAACCTTCAGAGTAGCCAGATCAACAGCACTGACCAGCCTAAGCAACACCAAAAAGCTTGAAAGACCACAGAAGACAACTACTGCATGATAACTGAATTATCTCCATCCTTAAGGAAACATCATCGAAGAAGTCAAGTGAAGCTCTCTCAAGGAGGTTAAACTCTACAACCAAGAGACGCCTTTATGAATGGAAATACAGACACACAAAATATCCACAAACTCACCTGGAACTCACCTGATGGCCACACTACCAATCAGACTGACCACATTGTAATCGGTGGCAAATGGTGATGATCCCTCCAAAATGTGAGAGTCCATCATGGAGCTGATGTGTATAGTGACCAGTCATAGCAACCATTAAGACTAAAGTTTGCACAGTGTTGAAAACCAGCAGAGTCAGCACAGAAAGCACATTGGCATCGCCAAACTGAAATGCCAAAAAACCAACAGAGCATTCGTAGTTGAGCTGTGAAATCAGTTCAGAGCACTAGCTGATACTACAGATACATAAACACCAAATGGGAGAAAATTAAGAGCATATATGTAGAGACTGCTACCAACATCTTAGGCTTTAGAAAGAGGAAAAGTAAAGAAGGGTTAAGACCTGGAACATGGCAAAAGATTACAGAAAGATGCTCAGCACTAAATCACCCAGGCTCCAACAACAGCTACAGCAAGCCTATAAGAACAAAGACCGTGAGGTTACAAAGAGCGCCCGAAGTGATAAGAGGACCTATGTGGAAGATCTAGCTAAGGAAGCTGAACATGCTGCTGCTAAAGGGGAAATGAGCACTATTTTTAAAATCACCAAACAGCTAGTCGGCAAGACCTCCAGCCTGATAAAAGATAAAGATGGTAGCATATTAACAACAGAGCATGAACAAGCAGCTCGATGGCTCCAGCATTTCCAAGAAGTCCTCATTAGATGAAAACCAAGTGACCCTGCAGATCCACCACCAGCAGAGGGCAGCCTTGTCAGCCCAAAGATCCTCACAGATCTTTTTCGATTAATATGGGCAGAGGGTACTATACCTGAGGACTGGTCAAAAGGACTTATTGTGAAGCTTCCAACAAAAGGCAACCTCCAGGTCTGTGACAACTGACATGGCATCACTCTCCTGTCATTGCCATCAAAAGTCTTCTGTCAAATTCTTGTGGACAGAATCGGCTCAGCTATTGACACCAAGCTGAGACAAGAACAAGCTGGATTCAGGAAAGGAAGAGGATGTGTAGACCAGATATTTGCTCTCAGAAACATCATAAAGCAATGCCTGGAATGGAACAGCCCACTCTACGTCAACAGCCTGCACCCTGAAACACTATGGAAGATCCTAAGGTCCAATGCAGTGGCGCAAAAAGTGGGTATGCACTATATGCAATGCTTAGCGGCACCGCACAAAAGGGGGGCACCAAAGCGATGCGGGGAAATTATTTCTTTAGTCAGTATTTTCTGTATTTAACAGCTGTGCATATGATATGATCAATACCAGAGGCATGGTGCTGATTAGGTGCCCCGTGCTGCTTCACCTCCCCTCCTCCTGTCACTCCCCCCCCCCCCCACACACACACACACAAAAGGCGCTCCACCGCACACTTTCGAGAACACGCTCGATCGTGACGGTTTTAATATGAATCGTTCTATCATCCCAAGAGGGACAAGGATAAAAATGTTGTTGGCTTTTTAAAGTCTTTTAAAGTCAGTGTATCAAGAGGTTTTAAATACCCAGGTTAGCTTCAGTTACTAGGAGCAAAGTAACAGGTCACTGTTCTGCAGCTGTGTGCTATAGTTACAATATAACAGATCATAACAAGAAAAATAATGTTTAACTAGATGGTGAATCATAAAACAGATAAATTAACTTGGCAGTGACACACTTGAGTTTAAATGTCTTCATTCAAGATAACACTACAGAGCTGTTGTGGTGTATCTGATAAGTCTGATCAGATGCAGCGTCCTGTCAGTACCTGTGATCCAAAAGGATATCATTTAAAATGAAAATTTCATGTTTTTTATATGTGGTTTGACTGCTGTATTTTTTAAAGATACTGAACACAAATTTCATGTTGTTCAGCTGTGAGGATGGAGAGAAAGGAGAGGGGAAGAATCAGGACAGACAGGGGAAGGCAACAGGTTGGTCTAATATTAAATAGAAGTGTAGGAAAAGCTGTAGTATGTGACATAAGACCCTAATTAGAGATCTGCACACATGAACACAGCAGACTTTGAGAGGGTGCGTGAGATACCCTGTGAGATAGTGACCTTCATAAGGTTGTTTTACCATCACTTTGCGTGCAGCGTCATCCTTTATGGAAAGCTGTCCGATTGGTTCCTGCTAAAGTCTGGTGTTAGACAAGGCTGTATCATCTCTCCCATCTTATTCCTAGTTGCAGTCGACTGGATCATGCGAAAGACCACAGCACACTAACCAAGCGGCATCCAGTGGAGACTATTTTCCCATCTTGAAGATCTCGATTTCACTGATGATCTTGCTGTCCTGTCCCCAAAAGTGAGCCATCTACAGGAAAAGATGAACAGACTGCACTGCTTTGCTCAACAGACAGGCCTGAACATTAGTACCACCAAAACCCAAGTCATGTGTATCAACCCAACATCAGATGTACCTGTCGCTGTGGATGACAAACCACTCGAGGTCTTTCAGGTGTTTTCTTACCTTGGAAGAAGCTTGTGTCGCTTTTGCCTATCTGGGAGTCCAAGAAATACCACCTCAAAACCAAGCTGAGGCTGTACAACAGTTCAGAGTGTTGAAGAGTAACACAGACCGACATGAGAAAACTCGATGGGATGAGAACATTAATCACAATCTATATCAGGAGACCAAGTGCAAAAGTTTGAGGGTGGAGATAAAACACCGTCGTCTCAAATGGCTGGGCCACGTACTGAGGATGGATAGTCAGCATATCCCTAACGTAACCTGGTAACAGGAAACATGGCAAAGGACGGTGACATCAGAGCTGCAGGAGATGAACCTTACCTGGGGTGAAGTGCAACATGTGGCCAATGACAGGAACAAACGGAGGCAGCTGATAACGGCCTTATGTCCCAAAAGGGATGAAGAGGACTAACTGATAATAACAGCAAGGTGCAAACTGCTGGTTATGCTCAGGAACAGGGAGGCCAGATCAGAAAACATCTAACGGAGCCGACACACTTCTGAAAAAACAAACTTGTACCAGAATGACGGCAGATCAAAGTATGAGGAAGGAGAGAAACAGCTCATGATCTGCAGCATACCACAGGATCTGTTAAACATGGTGGAGGCAGTGCTGTGACATGGGCCTGTGTGGCTGCCAGTGGAACCAGGTCACCGGTGCTTATTGATCAGGTGGCTGCTGACAGAAATGTGTGCACGGCTAAAATCTCTGCTCAGGTTCAGAGTAACAGCAAAAGCAACCCAGACGGTTTCTCAAGGTAAAGTTAGGAGATATTCAATATTCAGTGGCCAAGGCAGTAATCTGATGTCAACCCAAGAGACACAGACCCACAAACAAGCAGCAACCGAAGGCGGCTGCAGTAGCAGAGCAACCCAAGAGAGGAAACCCAGCATTTGGGGATGCTGTTGGACTCCAGGCTTCAGTCATTGACTGCAAATACATTTCATGCAAGTATTAAAAACAATCCTTAAATTCAAAACAATGTCAGTTTTTCCAAATAGGTTTTTGAAAATGTGGGACTGCATTTAAAGCTTTTATCAAAGCTGAGAGTCAGGACTTCAGTCACATCTTACTTTCTGTCCCTCCTGCTTTGAGGCTGTATGGAACAAATAACCTGTCACTCTGTTCACAGCCGGTAATCCATCAAACTGTCTCAGTGTGACGTTCTGTAGATTCACATCTGATCGGCATAAACAGAAAAATCATAACTTATTAGTTCATTTTTCTCTTGTGATCCATGAATCCACGTCAGAGCACTGAGATTTTATATTTGTTCCTCAGTTTTTGTGAATGTGCAGAGCTGAAAGGCAGGAAGCGGTGAATCGCACTCCAACCACACATCTGTTTGGCTGACGAGACCAGGCAAAGATTTACTGCCACGTGTAGCTTCATCGAATCTGGTTTTATCATAATTAAAAGTCATGCTGCTGAATCTCAGCTGTGACATGCAGCAAATGTTTATGTTTTTCCATGTGAGTCTGTCAGACCAAGGGCGCCCTCGTGTCTCCAAGCAAGGAAACAAAACTGCTGAACAGCACCCACAACAGCACGCAGAATGACAATTTATGCTTCTTCCTGCAGCACCTGCAGTGCCTTCATTTGTATATGTTCTCCATCAAAACAACACAAGCTGTTACGCAACAACTGCCACACAACAGGACGGGGTAAAAATATAGAAAGTAGGGCAGCTGTGTGATGTCTCGTTAACAGACAGTCCCGTTGTGATCCGTTCAGACCTGCACTGATACCCGCATCCTCCTCTTCCATCATCATTGTGTCTCATCCTGCAATGGTGTTGTCGTGGTCCCAGGGTTTTTGAATGCGTGTTTAGATTCTGGTTCCTGTTCAAGGGTTAGTTCTGAATTTTGCACTTCCTACTTTGAGTTAGTTATTTGTGTTTGGTTTCCTCTGTGTTTCCCGGTCTGTCCCCTCCTGCCTGCATTTCTTCTGCTTATTCATTTGTCTTTGTCTTCACGTTCAGTGGGGCTTCTTGTCTCTGCGTGCACGTAGATTTGAGCATAAATCCCTGCAAAACCATTTAACCTGCTTTGGTGCAAATGGAAGTGACAACAAAAGAAAAATCGAGCTTCTGTACTGTCCCGTTAAAGGATGACCTCATGGAGTCCATTTCTGACAGTTTGTTCAGAAAAAGGCATGTGAAAGATCCACTGGGGGTCATTTTGTAGAGCTCTGACAGTGCTCCTCCTGTTGCTCCTCGCACAAAGGAGCAGATACCGGTCCAGCTGCTGGGTCTGGCATCATGTCCAACTCTCCTCACGCCCCCTCCACACTCTTAAGACTGTGCTTGGAGATGCAGCAAACATCCTTGTGATGGCACGTAGGTGTATGCCATCCTGAAGGAGCTGCAGAGATGATAGATAGATAGATAGATAGATAGATAGATAGATAGATAGATAGATAGATAGATAGATGGTAGCATCGTGCAAATCTGAAAACTGTGCAATTACAGACAGAGTGCAAAAGTAAAAAGTGTTGTATAATTATGGATAGAGTGGAAGTGTAGCATAGTGCAGAAAGCAAAGCTAGAGGAAAGGGGAGGTATAAGAAATCAGCAGTCTGAAAATCACTGCTTTTTTTGGAGGTTATCTTCTTGTTGCCTCTCCAGTGCACCTATTCTCACTTACATTTGCACTAAAGAAGGTGAAATGGACTCACAGCGCTTAAATGGTTTCCATGAGAACACTAGACATTTTATCTGTGAAGATCTTCCTAGATATGCACAACTGTTTGTAGTGGCTGTGAGTGGTAGATAACTGCTGTTTGAATGCTTGTTGTGCCCTGGTGTGTTCTCTTTTAGCATGATAAAAAAAGGCTGCTGCGAGTCATAGAGTAGCAGATCAGAGTGGCTCCTCCAGCAGTGACGGGCTTTCACAGTGCTGTCACAGATCAGGTAAAAACATGTTTTTTACTACATCTTTTTCTTCCCGACAGTCCAAAGGCAGGTTATGTTTCTGTGATGTGTTCTAATTATGTTGGAAAGAGGTAACAATTTTGCACACTAAGAATGGCACCTAACATAAATAGAAAAGAAATATCTTTTGTTTTTCCCAGAAAAGACGGAGTGATTACATTACAGCCTTTTGTGCTGCTGTCACTCTTCCAGCATGGCGGCGTCTACCTCATCGGCAAGCATTCTCTAAACAGCAGCCTGTGCTTTGTCATGCCAGAAGACGGCAAAATTATATCGACATCGTTCTTCTGCTTTTACGGTAATACGTTCAAAATAACCGAGGCCTCGTTGGTATTGTGTGGTAACACCACTCCTCCCCTCCCTGTCCTCTCTGCTTCCCCTCATCACTTCCCAATATATTCCTCCATCTGCAAAGGCAAATGAAGCCGACCAGGATCTGCTGTGTTCTCAGTGCCAATTTCATTTGCCATGTGGATGGGGCTCACGGTGGGATTATGTCATGATTGGCCAAAACAATCAAACCCAGGCCTGCAGTCTGAAGTGCTGCTGCACTGTGCACCGTTATCATTATAACCTTGAAAGACCTTCACTGGCAGAAAGAGGGGAGTCAAGAGGGCTTTGATGTCATTACTGTGCAAATAGCACCCCCTGTTGGCCGTGCACGCACTAAACGCTTCTAAGGCTGGTGACACAGCGGAGGAAACACGCTTTTTTAAAACCTTCATTATTTAAATAACCACCCAAATTAATTTTATCATTAAACTAATTTCTAACAGAAAAATTATTCTACTGTGCATTAGTGCTCACTCAAGGATTTATGACTTTTCTGGAGTTTATAAATTACTGATCTGAGGATTGCAAATCTACAAAATGTGAATATTGCTGTGAAAGGATGAATCAATGGGTGGATAAATTTAATTAAATTCTAATGAACCAAATTAGCATGAATATTTGATGTTTTTGGAGGCAACACTGACTAAAGACCAGTTAGAGTAACTTTAAACAGGACACTAACTTCTTAAAGTTATCAGGTTGAACCAAAAAAAAAGTAAAATGAAGTTTGAAGTGTTTTGGACAACACTGAATTACACTTGTTTAGATTTTATCTGGGTCATTCCCTTCAGTTAATCAAAAAATTCCCAGGCTGATCATTTCTGATTTCCCTGAAAGAATTCCAGGGTGATGATACACTTCTTAATAGGAAACTGCCCAATTTTAGCTCTTTACTGTTATTAATTAGTTGGCTAAGACAAAATGAAGTTGTTGGATGATTTTTTTTGGGGGGGGGGGTAATCACAATAAACTTTTTTTTAATTTTCAAGCTCTAATATCTTCAAGACAATTCATCTGGTTTGAGCAGTTTCATGATGTAGAGTATGGGAATCCCCTTCAAATATGGTGGTGCAGACCGATCACATTTTCAAACAAATTCAGGCTCTCAGAATTTTATTTTGCACTGAAGCTACACTTCCCCATATTCCTAAAGTCATGTTAGCAGATATTGGGCCTAAAAAAATTGGCCCAAAATAGTTTTCTACATATAACTATTTGAAAATGGCTCCACAGAAAACGCTGCTCAGAAAAGGCTTGCCCCTGATGCCCCTCATGTTTCATCACAAAAATAGTTTTTCTGAGCAAACTAATAACAGTGGATAGCTAAAATGTGGCAGTTTCCCCCACACACACACACACAAACACATGTTTCGTCTTTCTTATGTTGTTTTTGTTTGGGGGGGGGTTGTTGTTGTTGTTTTCAGGGAATGGAAGGTGGTCAGCAAGCTCAGGGTGACTCATCTTCGTAATATATTTTTTAATACGATCCAGTGCAATTATTTTGGTATTTTTATTTTTAATTGGGGTTTGCGTTTTATTGTGAAGACGCGGAAACATTCCCGTGTTCTTGAGTGCGAGATGGGGCTTTTATTTTGAAAATCCCTAGCGCCTCCTGTTTCTTCCGTTTCCGTTGCTGCGTGTGCCTACCGTTTTCTTCTGCTGCAGATTTTGAGGCTGTTTTAATATAAATAATCATGTCTCTGGAGGTGGAATCCGCAGAGTAAGTAGCCCGTTTAATTATTGTTGAGGCAAGGTTATATTTATAATACATTCCTTTCTTAAAACTATATTTGATCAGGTTTTTGGGCGCTGAGGCCTGCAGTAAACTGCAGTAGCAGTAGGTTGCGTCTTGAGCTAAGCTAACGAGCTAATCTCAGGCATACCCGAATGAATGGTCTGTTTTTCAGCATGGTAAAGCGCAGGTAGTGTCAGTTGAAGAGTAACCGAGTTATTAGAAATATTAAATTATTTCTACTTTAGTCACTTCTCTGTACTGCACAAAACTGAAAGGCAGGAGGGGTGAATTAGCATTAGCTAAAGATGTGCACGTCTCAGTTGCCGTGATCCGTGATGAATGTAAAAGATTCAAACAAATTCAAGCCATTACAGTAGTCAGATTACTTGGCATGTTGGGTCTGCTTCATTTAGTGTCAGTATCTCCACTTCTTAGGTTGACAAAATAAAGTTTGAGTTATTCTACAGGCTGGCTGGTTGGAGAAACACGGTGCTCTTCATTTGTGACACAAATCGTTTGATTAAAAAATCAGATTTGGTTGAAGTTGTTTGCAGCTACATCCGAAACGGTGCAGGTTGTTAACATTCACAAACATCAGGACTGACATCTTCCTGCTCCAATGGAAACGTTTGTGAACACATTAAAGTGAAATTATTTAACAGATTTAAGCTCCCCCTCATTTCTCGAGCCCATCTTCTTATATTGGCTGTATTTCTGTCAGTGTAAATCAGAGAAGAGTCCGGCCTTTAATTTATGTGTTACTGTCCAAATACACGTCAGTCCCTGTGGTTATGGCACATTAATGCACAGCAGCGAGTCTCTTAGAGCATGCTGAAGATTAAAAGACTTTGAAAATGTGGTGCTTCAGAGCAATTTTAAACCAAAGCTCTAAACAGACCAGGTTGTGTGTTTGGTATATAAGTTGACCGTGGTGACGTAACCAGGTAAAAAGAGAGACATGAAAACTTGACTGGAAGCACAGCATACTTCACTCCATGGAGCATCCCTCGGAAATGTTTCTAGTTGCCACATCCTGAGCTGCTTTAGCTGAACTGAGCTATCTCCTGTTCACCTCTTTTCTCAGCGTGATCCGCCTGATTATGCAGTACTTAAAAGAAAACAATCTGCACCGGACACTAGCCACTCTGCAGGAGGAGACTACTGTGTCTCTGAACACAGTGGACAGTATCGAGAGCTTTGTGGCAGACATCAACAGCGGCCACTGGGACACGGTCCTGCAAGCCATCCAGTCCCTCAAGCTGCCAGACAAGACCTTGATAGACCTTTATGAACAGGTAAGGTCTGGGTACGTTTTGGTCAGCATGTCCAGAAGAAGCTTGCATTTTATTACCTGGGATTATACAAGCGGTGAAGGTTGGTGTCTACATAATGCATAAAATACACCAGAATCCTCAGAAAGGCCTGTTCCTAATCAGGTCTTCCTTGTAATTATTTCTACTGTTTCTTGTGCTGCTGCTGTCACTCATGCCAGCAGAGCTCCCAGTGTTGGACCTGATGGGTCATTTTTCAAGTGGAGCCTCTGTGTCGTTTCCCTGACCAGGTTGTGTTGGAGCTGATTGAGCTGAGAGAGTTGGGTGCAGCTCGTTCACTCCTCAGACAGACCGACCCCATGATCATGCTGAAACAGACCCAGCCGGAGAGATACATCCACCTGGAGAACCTGCTGGCTCGCTCCTACTTTGATCCCAGAGAGGTGAGTTAACTCCAAATATGAACGGACAATCAATCTGAGTATTCAGTCCACCTTTCTGCCTCTTAAGCACCAGTTTATCCATAAAGAGAAACTCTGTTTTTGGACCAGATTTATAGGTGGCTGCACCGAGAATTGTTTCTAAGGGCTGTGCAGTATTATAACATTTATTTTTCCCCTTTTTTTAAGTTTTCCTCTCTCAGTAGAGTGTAGGCTGCTTTTTTGAAATGGGAGAACAAGGTTTCAGGAACAACAGATTAAAATGTGCCGTACATATTTATTAATATTTATGCGTTTTCTTTGATACTCAATGTTTAAACTCTGTCCAGGCGTACCCAGATGGCAGCAGTAAGGAGAAGCGCCGGGCAGCCATCGCTCAGGCGCTGGCGGGAGAGGTCAGCGTGGTGCCTCCCTCTCGTCTCATGGCTCTGCTGGGACAGGTAAGTGACCTGAAAATCTCCAGGTGTTGTGCTAGTTTATGAAAATCATTGTGAGGGAAAACTGGCATAGTTTTGTCCTTCTGCATAAATAATCAAATTATGTCTGTATCCAGGATAAAATGCAAATGCTGGTTTTTGTCCCCTGTCGTCTTTTCCTTCTCCAGGCTCTGAAGTGGCAGCAGCATCAAGGTCTCCTGCCTCCCGGTATGACCATCGACTTGTTCAGAGGCAAAGCTGCCGTCAAAGATGTGGAGGAGGAGCCGTCCCCACGCAGCTCAGCAGACACATCAAGGTAAAATAGCTCGAAGCACGAGTTGGCCTCCTCACCTCCTCAGACTGATCATCCACCCAAACCTTACTAACACTTCCTGCAAGTTCAGGGCTTAAACTTGTTCTGAGGTGACTTCTTCTTCCTCGCTGCACAGTTTGGACAGAAGTCTCATGTGGAGTGTTCCCGGTTCTCCCCCGATGGTCAGTATCTGGTCACCGGCTCTGTGGACGGCTTCATCGAGGTCTGGAACTTCACAACTGGCAAAATCAGGAAGGTAGGTGAAGGAAAAGAGGGGGATACTTCACTCGCAGCTTAAACATGGAGGTCTGTTTTATGCCAATGATTTTAACCTCAAATATGTTTCCTGTTTGCAGGATCTGAAGTACCAGGCTCAGGATAACTTCATGATGATGGACGATGCCGTGCTGTGTATGTGCTTCAGTCGGGACACGGAGATGCTGGCCACCGGAGACCCAGGATGGAAAGATCAAGGTATAGAGGTCAAGCTGTGCGAGTCTCTCTCTGGTGTGTGTGCTTGATTCCAGTTTTATTTTCGAACAAACTGTGTGTGTCTGCGTAGGTGTGGAAGATCCAGAGCGGTCAGTGCTTGAGGAGGTTCGAGCGCGGCCACAGCAAAGGCGTGACGTGTCTCAGCTTCTGTAAGGACAGCAGCCAGCTCCCTCAGCGCCTCCTTCGATCAGACCATCAGGTAAACCTGACGAAACCCCTTCAGCTTTATTTGTGGATGGTGGCTGTTTACCCCGAGCAGAGGGTTTTACTGATTCAGCACCAATGTTGCTCATCGGTGTCGAGCGATCTGCTCTGTATTCTCATCGTCCTGTCGCCGATGACGGCATCATCGGCAGGGTGGGGGCGGCAGAGGAGGTTGTGTGGCCGTTAGGGTGGTGTTTTCCAGCCTCCATAATTGCACGCGTTTGACTCAACACGCAAAAAAAACAACTGGAGAGAGAGAAACACACACACCAAGGGTTTTTCTCACTTCCAGCATGAATCACTTTGACCTTCATCGATCCATGACATCGTCCATCTATAGAGCCCGACTGACATCCTTATGTTGGTGTAAAATAAAGATCTCACAGAACACCACACGCCACTATTTCTCATTAAATCTCATGCTGAGCATGTGTGACGGTGTTTAATGTTCACACAGATAAAAGTATTAACTTTGAACAGTTAATTGTCATAAAACAAGTTATTGTTGGTCAGCCTGTGCTAACATCTAAGCAGGCTGTGGGCTGTGTTAAAACATATGAGATGGATGGGACACATCACTATTTACAAGGTTAAGGGGGTCGAAGTGGCGGTTTAACAAGGCCTCTGATCGGCTTTTTATCAGTTACGATTTTAATTGTTTAAGAACCACCACGGTTGTCGGCTCCACCCTGGCTCCGCCTCTTCGCTGTACTCTGCGTAGCTGATCTGAACTCCCCTCATTTAACGACACTTTTAGCATCTTCAGAGAAGCTATCACTGCTGCTGTCACTTTCTAGTAACAAAGACGGAGCTAACTGAGTCATTAAATGGAGACTTTTAACAACGGCTCCGTTTGTAGCTCACCGGGATCGGTGTGTGGAGACGCGGCTCAGAGATGTCAGCTGTCAGACTCACTGATGAGGTTACAAAGTAATGAGGTTGTTAGCCTGTTGCAGCCAGTGTATCACGCTTAGCTGCATTTAGGCCACACCCTCTAACAGTCAGACACGTGCAGAGTTCAGACCTGATGCTCATGATACTAAAATACTGAAAATGTGAGAGGACGCCTTTTTTTAAATACAGTTAATGCTATGGGAAGTGTGTGCACCAAGCAGGGTTGTCAGAAAAATCTTTACTCCGATAATAATTGATACTAAAAATTCAGATTTGCAGCAGTATCTTCTTTAGGTTCTTACTGGAGACTCTGTAATGGTGAGGCCCCTGCTTCATGAAATGCTGTGCTCAATAAACCACCTTGAATAATGCTAGGATGTCCTCCTCCTCCTCCCTGTTCTGAAGAATCCATGGACTGAAGTCGGGGAAAACTCTGAAGGAGTTCCGCGGTCACTCTTCGTTTGTCAACGAGGTCACTTTCACTCCAGACGGCCATCACATCATCAGCGCCTCCTCTGACGGCACGGTGAAGGTAAGAGGAGCAGCCGCTGAAAGTTAACGGCTTTCGTGTCCTTTTCTCTCGCGATGACATTTGTTTTCCTCCTCGTGTTTAACCTGCTTCAGGTGTGGAACGTGAAGACCACCGAGTGTTCCAGCACCTTCAAGCCTCTGGGAACGTCAGCTGGCACGGACATCACAGTCAACAACGTCCTCCTGCTGCCCAAGAACCCCGAGCACTTTGTAGTGTGCAACCGCTCCAACACGGTGGTCATCATGAACATGCAGGGACAGGTCAGTGCATATCGCCACTCTGATACGTGCACAGTGGCGTGTGAGAGTTTTAATTAAAGGCGTTACTGATGACATCACTAACAGTCGTTTAGGTTGCTCTCCTGAACCCGCGGCCGTAACCCGGGCCTCGTGCAGGTATTAAGGTGTTTGTTTGCCCTGCAGATTGTGAGGAGCTTCAGCTCCGGTAAGAGGGAAGGCGGCGACTTTGTGTGCTGCACTCTGTCGCCCCGTGGCGAGTGGATCTACTGCGTGGGTGAAGACTTTGTGCTCTACTGCTTCAGCACAGTCACCGGCAAACTGGAGAGAACGCTGACGGTAAGTCACTGCGCTCTGGATTAAAGCTTCCAGAAGTATCCCAGCAGATTCCCTCGTCTGTTCCTCGGTCTGTCACCGCAGTGCTGAACTCAGCGTTAAAGCTGCATTAAAATAAGACTGTACGCAGAAGTACTGGAACAGTGAGGCCCTTTGTTCTTGCTGTAGACTGGAAACATTTGGGTTTGACATTAAAGGATGAATATGAGACATATTTGTATCTGGATCTGATACGCAGTTCAGACGCCTACATGATGTTGATGTAGCCCGTTGAGACGGATCATTTTCACGTCACACTGATGTGTTCGAACATCCGACCTTTGTCCTTGTCAGGACAGTCGCTCAGTATGTAACGGGTCACATGTATCAAGACAAACGTGAACATAATGGTGAGAGATCATAAACTGTGGTCATCTTCAGAAACCGCTGCATGCTGATGCTGTGTGGGTCTGTCTGCACGTCAGCCATCACTTTCTTACATCTTAAGTTGATCTGTTTCCGTTCTGGTGTCACCGGTTAATCTTGCTCATATCTCCAGATCCACGAGAAGGATGTGATCGGCATCGCCCACCACCCCCACCAGAACCTGATTGCCACCTACAGCGAGGACGGCCTGCTGAAGCTCTGGAAACCTTAAAGAAGAGAAAAGCTCACGAGAAGACACGGCTCTGCCCTCTGGGCTTCATTTAACCTCCCGATGAATCCTGCACAGACGGAGGTCTAGGGGAACAGTTTTTCACAGTAACGAGAGGAACGACTAAAACTGAGTGTGCAGGATTTTCGGATGTTTTTTCGTATGATTAAAAAAATGTGGACAGCTTATGAGAGCGTGAGGTGTTTGCACAGCAGAGCCTTGTTTACCTCAGCGTCTGAGATGTGCTGCAAATAAAGTTTTCATTTTGCGAGTGTCTTATTAACACTCTGATTAACAGTCTGATTAACGGCGACGGTATTTCTGAGGACGCCCGGCTCCTGCTGATGTCGTCACAGCCGCTCTGACTGAACCGAAGCTTTCCGCACCTTTTCAGTGGCCGCTCAATAAATCAGACTCTGCTGTTCAACACCTGAGCCTTTATTCCAGGGGGGGTGGTATTAGAAACAGCTCTTGTTTTGAAACTTCATTTTTGTAAATATATTTTTGACAGCCGTTTTGTTTTCAATAAGATCTGGTTAAATAGTTTGTGGCTGCATGTTGGCTCCTCTGAAGAGTGTTTCCTAGAACTCTTCAAACGTTGCTGATCTTTGATGCTGAACAGCTGATCTGTGAGATCTGTCAGTGACCTGTAAAGTGTCAAATAAGCTTATTGTTGTTTGGAAAAGAGATGAAACGTGTCAGACTGCTGTTCTTTTGTTTATCCAGCCTTTTATATCCTTCATTCCTGGATGTACTTGTGTCCTGTCTGTGCCATTAAAGCTGTTTAACCAGAGCTGTGAAACGTGACATCTGTACTAAAGAAATGTACCCGGAGTGCTTTTGAATCATTGGAATATCGTTGAAGAAACCCTCATTTTAAGGTTCGGAGTGACTCCGGGACGATCGGATGGTCTGCGTTTCTGCTCGTTATTCTGCGGGGGGGGGGGGGCATCCACTCAGGCTGAGGTGAGGCTGTATGGCAAATCCTTCAAAATAAAAGCTCAAATAGATCAAATGAAAGGCAGTAATTATAATGCACCGCTAACTTCTGAAAACAGACATTTGTTAAGGATGATAATGTCAAATATTCATCCTAAAACTTTTATTATTTAACTTTTATATTTTCCTATTATAATGGCAGGCTGTGTTAACAAAGCAGCATATCTTTGTTGGTAGTTTGATGAAATCTGTGGTTGGTAACATTGTTTTCAGCTTTTTAGAGTCTTACTTTGCCAATAACACAAAGTCTGAAGCTTTATTTTAACCTCTGTGTGCAGCAGGAAGCTGTTTGCATTGCTGTGAACTTGCCCGAGTTGCAGAGCGGCAGGTCACAGAGGTTGAATGAGAAGTTGGTGTCGGAGGGTTTTCCGCAGGGGAGAGGAACTATGGCAGGATTTCTGCTCGTCACCGTGTTTCTCTGTGTCAGCCTTGGCTCTTTTGTTGTTGTAAGCAGACCTGCAGTGAGACCCACTGTGGCTTTAAACTCAGCTCTAACTTCAGCTGAGAGCCTTTTTTCTGCAGGGAAGCCCAACGCCACTGAGGTCCCCACAACCAGTTATCGTAGGTCAGTGAACAAACCCTCCACAGCTCCGGGACGTCTGAGTGAAGCTGCTGGTAAAAAAGCAGAAAGAGAAGAAGAAGGTCCTCCAGAACTGGGTGAGTGGACACAGACTTTCCTTTAATGCTGTTTAATCTCTCCTGAGTAGGAAAGAAAGACTCAAAGTGTTAAAGGAAAAACTTTATGAGAGCAGCTGAACTTCACTAATTGTATCACAGTGACGCTGAAAGGCAACAAAGAAGCCAAAACTTTAAATCTAACATAAACTTTGCTGTGAAAGTCAGATGCAACAAACTGATCATTGATCACTGATGAAGCCAAAGCAGACCTCAGTGTTCCTCAGAGTGTTAAAGGCGTGTGTTGGTGTTCTCGTGTCTGCGCTGAGAGATTGTCCGAGGGCTGTGGGAGGATGTTCCACTCTCTGCAGAGGGTGCAGTGAAACATTTCAGCTGTGTGTTTCCTGCTGATGGAAACCAGATGGGCTGTGAGGAAAGGGCAGGACAAAAGAGGGCAAACGCTTCTTGAAGCCAGTCATATGTAACGTTGGTAATGCAGGAATGTTCCACTGCACGGTGAGCGGAGGTAGATGTGGAGCATCTACAGCAGCTTGTACATAGATGTAGTCTCAGGTTGGTGCTGCTTGCTGTGGATCTTTTCTTAACAACATTAAATAAACTTTAACATTATTAGAAAAAGGTTATTTCTATATTTTTTAATCTCATTTAATTCAGGGTGTTGAACGTCTTTGTTGTGACTCGGGGAACCATCGCCTTGGGGGGAAATTAAAGTCCAGGCCATCATAGATGGTGCACAGCTGGCCTCGTCCTTACAGATGTTTAACAATCCTAACGTCTCCAGTCTCTGTGTAAATGTAACCATCCGTTCTTGAAAGCAAAGCTTTACTGCATCTCTGAACAACTTTAGTCTGAAGGGATGTTCTATGAGGAATGAAATGATTTGCCTTTTTCGTAGCAAAGAAGTCCACCGGGAGCATTAAGGTAGCAAAGAAGCCCAAACCAGTCCTGAAGAAAGTCATCAGCAAGATCCCAAATGCTGCTGAGAGAGCCAAACTGCAGGTCAAAAAAGGCGTGAGGCCACCAGTGGCCCCAGAATCGGTCCTGCGTATGTATGAAGTATACAGTATGCCCATCAGACATCTGTCAGATATTAGCAGCAAACAGCTTTGGTTGCTTCTGCCTGCTTGGAGGAGGTGAAACTAACAGGGACACTCACACAAGAAAGCAGCAAACGAACCAAAGCATTAAGAACATTTATGGTTTAATGAGCAGTGCTGAATGGAGGCATACTGTATATGTAAACTTAACTATA
Source organism: Pterophyllum scalare (assembly GCA_024447675.2). Taxonomy (NCBI): domain Eukaryota; kingdom Metazoa; phylum Chordata; class Actinopteri; order Cichliformes; family Cichlidae; genus Pterophyllum; species Pterophyllum scalare. The sequence continues at coordinate 31,345 of JAMQGT020005829.1, forward strand.
ACTGCTCCGGGCTGCGCTGGTGTCCCAAAACCTGCTCTGTATCATAGAAAATAATCCGTGTGAGGGTTTCTGCTTCTGCCTTCGTGGAAACACAATTGTGCATTGTGTCGTATTTAATGCTGTAGCTTCGGTTTGGCCCTTGACTCAGTTTAAAGAGTTTAATTGATCTCGGGGGGGGGGATCTCAGGCTCTCCCTCCTGTGTTGATCACTGTATAATGGAGCTGAACTCGGCCCCTGTTCTCAGCACAGAATCGAAGCAGCTACTGCTGTAAATCCTCACAGAGTGGTTCCTGCTGTGTGGATGTTCCCTTGTACGTAATATCTGCATCTGTATTTGTGCACTGGACCGGAAGTGGAGCCAGCTGAGGAAGTGTGTACAGTGCATCTGGCTCCATAATCTGTGTGCATAGAGGCAAAGATGGAAGATTAGCTCGTTGGAGGCTGGATAGAAATAAATGCTTAGTAGGCAGCCTGTCATGTGGTGTCAGATCAGAGCGGATGCTCTTATTCACTCAGGCCTGTCAGACAGTGATGGGCTGAGATAACCATGAGTGATATGATGACCTGAGCTTTGATATTAACTTATTTTAAATGAAAGATGAACTTTTTAATGCTGGAGGTCAATAAAGGGGCAGAATGAGGGTGGTCTACCCCCCCGAAAAACGAATCACAGACAAACAGTCTTGCATAATTTTCGCCTCCTTGTGGAATTCATTCACACAGGTAATCAGCTGAGGTGTGGACTCCTTTAGTGTCCCATAAGCCGTCACTTTGGCTCAGCTTCGGCAGTTTGAGCAGAGCTTTGTGGTTTGGCAGGAATCCAGCGGTCAGCAGCAACAAAGACACAGTTTGACTCACAGAGCAAAGAGATCCTGCAGGACTGCAAGGCAAGCAGGGGAACGGGCCTTACAGGAAACACCACCAACATTTAGCATTCATGTATGCTGCTTCTATACTTCACAGCAGCCAGTACAGCTTCCTGACAGGAAGAGGCATTTTGGAGTGAACGCTGCAGACAGTGAGAGTCTGTCTGAGGAGTAAAGATGGCTGTAACGGCGTGCCGGGCACGTTCGAGTCTTCAAAACTTTGTCATCGCTCGTTTTCTGTTTCCTCTCACGGTTTGTACAGAGAGGGTGAGATTTGTCCACTGAAAGCTCAACAGATGACTCAGTTTCCATGCTCATCAGCATCTGCCTCATTAAGTTTCAGAAATCTTTATTTAATCTGCTTCCAGCAAATGTTCTGATTAAACAATGTTTGCGAGGTCACCGCTCAGCTGTTTATTGACAGGAGGCGTGTACTGTGTTCCTCCGCGCTGCACTGACCTGTAACTGATGATTGTGATCATTCCCAAATATCGGCTCTTTTAATAACTGCCTGTGCAACTTTGGCTCACTCTCGCTTTGCTCCCTTAGCCTCTTCTATCATTTTATTAATAAAAGCCAAATGACTCACGAAGCCCTGTCGGTTGTGTCAGAATGCCCTCCGCTGGGTCTCGCAGTCACTGAAGGTCAAAGACGCTCAGCTGAGGGCTTCATCCTACAAGCGCCGCGGCCTGGGCCCCCACCGGGGTCGACTCAACATCCAGGTGACCGCACAGAATAACAGCAGAGGCAGCAATCTGTGTTGCTTCGCACGATGCTTGCAGAGCATCGACACTACCGTGTGTTCCATTTGTGTGCTGCAGTCTGGAATAGAGGATGGAGATATCTACGACGGGGCCTGGTGTGCTCAGCACAGAGATAAGAAGCAGTGGCTGGAGGTCGACGCCCGACAGCTGACTCGCTTCACCGGTGTCGTCCTAGCGGGCGCAACTCCATCTGGAGGTCAGTGCTGGCGGGCCTGCTGGGGAAACTGTTTAGAGGCGATGATGTTCCAAAGTCTGTCTGTGTTTAATAAAAATCACTGCTACGGTCGTTTAAACAATGACAGCGCATTAGTGACTGTAACATTACTTAATTTAAGATGCGTAGATACATAAAACAAGGCTTCTGTGTATCACGTGTCATATTTACAATCCAGATGTGTGTGTTTTTGTTCACAAACAGCTGGGACGTGGTGCACAGCTACAAGGTGCAGTTCAGTAATGACACACTGGTGTGGAAACCCTGTCTGAACGGGACCGAAGAGGCTGTGAGTGAAGAGCCCCTCGTTTGTCTTTGTGTGACTGCTAACGTGTTAGCCTGCAGTGTTTCAGTGAGACTGAAAGGAATCAGAAACATACAAGAACGGCAGGATGATAATGAGCTCCATTTACCTCTCTAAGAACTAATGTTTGTGTTTTAAATCTTTTTGATACACATATAGCACTGTGCAAAAGTCTTGAGCCAACCTTTGTTTCTTTATATGTTCCTAGGACTCTTTACATGCAGCAATTCATTAAAACATGTGCAGGCATGCATGGAGATGCAGCATATGAGGCAAAAACAGTTTGTGCAGTTCTGAAGTCCATATTTAAAATGACCTCTTTTATCCTTCAGCTCAGCCTGAACCCTCTGAGGAGCTTCCTGTCAGCGCTTTCAGCAGTCTGCAGGAACGCTTCTCCAGGCTGCCTGGAGGACATTCAGAGCTCTTCTTTGGATGTTTCAGCCTTTGGTTCTGTTCTCTGTCAGGATGTTCCCACACTGCTGCAGCGATGCTGAGCTCCGGGCTCTGGGGGGGCCGATCCGTGACTGATGGTGCTTCACTGTGTTTTTATATCCAGGGATGCTTTTACTGCATTTGTAGTGTGCTGGGGATCACTGTCATGCTGAAAAATGAAGCCAGTCAGATGCTTTCCAGGTGGTGTTTCATGGTGGATCAAACTCTGATGGTTCTTTTCTGCGTTCATAATTCCACCAGTTTGAGATCTCCACCAGCACTGGCTGAGATGGAGCTTCAAACCATGAAGAGCCTCCACCGTGTTTCACAGCTGGCTGCAGACGCTCACTGTTGGACCTCTCCTGACCTCCTTCGCACACACTGATGGTGGTTTGGATCCATCCCTCCATCAGACCTGCTGTAGCTGGTGTTCAGTCCAGTTCCCTGTGTACTGTGGCGGACCTCAGCCTTCCTCCCTGTTTCCCTTCACGAAGAACGGCTTCCTGAGAGCCGCCCTTCCCCTGAGACCATCTCTGAGATGCAGATGATCAGCTGAAGGTCCAGATCCAGCTCTCAGCTCCTGTCAGGTCTTCGCTGGATTTTTTCCCCCGTTTCTTAAGGACGTCTTTTTCAGATATTGTAACATATTAACTAACAGCTGGTTCCCGCTACAAGAACTCAGATTAGTGTGTCTTCATTACAGCAACAACATCAGTGAGAAAGAAAGCTGTAACTCTGCTGCGCTGCATCAATCACACATTAGTTAGCAACATGAGCTAACACCAAGCTAACACCTGGCACAAGTCAAGCAGGGCCTAATGCGCTCAAATAAAGACAAAAGAACAGAAAAAATAATTGTTTTATATTCTTTCACATAGTCGTACCTTTACAATCATACACGTAGCCAACAAACTGTTGTAAATTGTGATCACTTGTTTGTTTTGTGTTTTGCTGTCTTACATTTCAATCCAGCGCCTCAGCAGCTTAAACCCACTTTGTGGAGGAAGAAAGGAAAAGGCATTAGTGTTTAATTTGCCCACAAGCTGTTACCATCATTCCAACACAGTCCCGTAAAAGGAAAGCTGGGTCTGTACGAGGCCTTTAAAAGACTCTGAGCTGCTTCATTTTTACAGCATGTGGGCAAAGTTTGACGTTTGGTTGTTGAAAAGGCAGGAGGTGGTTTAACTGTGCAGCTTCGGTTAGCTCTGTCTGTTTCCGTGCTCTCTCCGGCATGTGCGCCTCTGCCACAGCTGGGCATGATGTGCCAGATGTGCAGCTTTGGTTTTTTTTTCTTGCACGGGGCTTCATGACTCAGGAGGTCGGAAGGGAGTGAAAAATGAACTTCAAAGAGATGAAAATGACAAGTGTGCACAAATGTGTCGCAGGTATTTGAAGGAAACCAGGATGCAGAGACGCCCGTCCTCGCCCTCTTCAGCGCTCCCACAGTGGCGCGCTACATTCGGATCAACCCGCAGACCTGGTACCAGAACGGGACCAAGGGGGACGTCTGCCTGAGAGCCGAGGTCCTGGGCTGCACACTCCCAGGTACACGAAGCCGTTGGCTGGAAATAGTTTTTGCCTACACACAGATATATTTGGCCAAAGTGACGCACCGTTCCTGTTTTACAGATCCTGATCGGATCTATCTGGGGCATACAGAGTCCACAGACAAACTGGACTTCAGACACCACAACTACAAGGAGATGAGAAAGGTGTGTGTGTGTGTCTGTGTGTGTGTGTGTGTGGTCTGACCAAAACAAATACACAGAGGCTTCATTCCCGTCCTCGCTGTGCTGCTACTACCTGATGGTCTGAAAACCCACCAAAGCAAACACACATCCACTTTCCTCAAACTGCCCCAGAGTTTGGACATGGCTGATTTATGGGACGTAGACCTGTGGAGTGTTTGTGGTTCTCTTCAGTGACACGGAGAAGTTCCCCCTTCCAGTCTAACTCTGTGTGTTTGATGCAGTGGGAAACACAACCATCAGATGGAAGAACCTTCAGTTATTTCTAATGATCCACTGGTGAAATAGTTTACCCCACATCTGTTGTTGCCTTTCATGTATTTCCTGCTGAGATGGATGGAGATCCAAAATGTTCTCTCATCCAATCTAAACACACTTCCAGTGAGGGTATAAAAGAGTTGACCACTGCACTGCCAAAAGTATTCCCTCATCTGCCTTCACATTCTGTGATCTTACGTGTCCTACCACTTCATGGCTGAGCTGCTGTCGTTCCCAATCACGTCCACTTTGTTATAATCCCACTAACAGCTGACTGTGGAATATTTAGTGACTGGACTTGTTGCACAGGTATCATCCTATCACAGTACCACGCTGGAGTTCACTGAGCTCCTGAGAGCGACCCATTCTTTCACTGATTTTGGTAGAAGCAGTCTGCATGCCTAGGTGCTGGTTTATACACCTGTGGAAGGGACTGGAACACCTGGATCGGTGACCTGGATGGTGAGGGAATACTGTTGGCAGGATTGTGTATTTGTTTAGTGTAAGGTGAAACTTATAATTAGTACTAACAACAGGTTTGTAGCTGCCAGTGAAACATATTTGGTTGTTTCCCCAGCTGATGAAGTCGGTTCATGAGACTTGCCCTGACATCACCCACATCTACACCATCGGGAAGAGCTACACGGGTCTGAAGCTCTACGTCATGGAGATCTCCGACAACCCGGGAAAACATGAACTAGGTGAGACTTCCAGAGAGCTTTGAAAGCTGCAAGAGAACAAAGAAGTCGTTAATGTTTATCGATCAGAGTATCACAAATCAAATATTAATCCAGAGGTGGAGCCACAGTCTTAGTCAGAAGGTCGGTGGTTTGATCCCTGGCTCCACCAATCTGGATGTCAAAGTGTCCTCGGGCAAAACAATGGACCTCATCCATCAGAGCGTGAGTGCGTGCATGATAGAAAGTGTTTAGATGACGTGATTGCTGAGGATGCACCGGTGTGCGTGTCGTTTTGTAGCTCTGCCTCCTCAGTTCTTATCTGCTCCGTGCGTGTCCACGCATGTGCCGTTTTTCCCACTCACACATCTTACCGCTCATTTCAAAGCCTGGAGTTTGGCATCACAGGATAAAAGATGGATGTAATCCCTGAAGTCTAACAACTTTGTGACTGATGAGGTTGAGCGGCGAGCATACCCTGCTCCTGTCTGCTTCTTTGAATGACCAAAATTTATTCACGTTGGACTCGGCGTGACCGGAAACTAGCAAAACTAACGACGGAGCTAACGAACCCATCAGTAAAGCGTTTCCTGAGGTCACGGAGAAATGGAGTTCACGGCTGTTTTCCCACAGACTTCGGTGCATAGATTTCATGGCTTTGTAAATAAAACTTGTGCTAATGCTGCTGTCTCCTTAGGGCTAGTAAATGCTGAGATACATTTGCAGTCCAGATCATAAAGGATGAAAGTCTCTTACATATACCTGCAGTCCAAACCTAAAGCTCCAGCTAAACCGTGAATCTTCCACATGCTTCTCCCCCACTGAGACAGTCATCTAAGAGGTCAGAGGGTCAGCACACTGCTTCTTACTGTGTCTTTCATCCCTGCTACACATACAGTGCAGTACTGTGTGGCACACAAACGGACCAGAGTTCTCCTTCATTGGCTCTGAGGTGTACAAATGTTGTCTTTGGCCTCGTCAGCTCGGCCCACATGGCAGCAGAGCGGTGGGGATTTCCCGCCAGAGCACGTGGCAGTGAATGCGACACGGCCGAGCAGAGGGAGAGCGGGAGACAGATGTGATAATCACTCAAATTTATCAATAAAATCCTCTCTCAGGTGCACAAAGCTTGAAGTCAGTGACCCCGTCATTAATGCGACACATTAAATGTTGGCCGTGTTTATGAAGGACAAAACTCCACCTTAAAGTCTGTTTTTCTCCACAGACCCGTGTGAGTTTGGTGTGATCTTAAATCCATTTTTTCAGTATCTATCATCATCTCGCAGGTTACCATAGGAACACTGGATTCATACTCAGCCTCTCAAATATGAAAACATATTGTGAGCAAATATAAAATCTAAGCCTGCTTTTCTTTCTTGACGTTAGCGTTTAATTTCAACTGAATTCACCTCAGCCTGCTTTATGCTCCGCTGTGAGCATCTATTGGTGACAGCGGGGAGTAAGAACTCCCTTTTAACAGGAAGAGACCTGCAACAGAAAAGGTTCAGGGTGGGGCAGCCATCTCCCTCAGCCAGCTGCACAGAGAGTGTGTGTGTGTGTGTGTGTGTGGTGGGGGGGGGGGGTCGTCAAAAGAGGAGAATAAAAAAAACCCAAAGACTAAAAACTACACGAGATTAATGACATGCAGCAGTGCATCATGGGAAACCCCAGCAGCCTCAACCTATAGCAGCATAACTAAGCCTAAAGGAGAGTTTTAAGCCTAATCTTAAAAACAGAGAGGGTGTCTGTCTCCCATGGAGCATAAAGCACCATCACACCCAGTCCAGACAAACAGACACGAATTAACTGATCATAAGAACCGTGAGAGTCGGTGAGCAGCCAGATTTCAAGCTGTGCTTCTCATGTTCTGTCCTATGTCTAAAGAACCAGAACCTGTAGAGAGAACACCTCCTCAGCTCTCCTTCATCAGCATCCTTCACACGAACAACGTGCAGAAACCATTTCGGACCAAATGCACCATAAACTGAAAACTATGATTTTACAGATGAGAGAAACATTTTTTTGCACATGATGCTCTCATGCTGCATAAAGTTTAACTCTGCGGCTCGTCCTGAGTCATTACAGGGTCTCAAACGAAGGCGACTGGGATCTTTGGAAGGTTTTTGGCTTTTGGATCTTGCTAAAAACAGACTCAGAAAGTATTTAAATATTTAAAAAGTTTCACTTTTTAGCCTGAGAACTGTTTTAAGATTCAAACTGTTTACCTGCTGAATTAACTGGCTGCACACAAACCCAGATCAGCCACAGAGCCCCCGTGTGAGGGTCTCACCTCAGTGTGCAGAGGTGTTAGCAGTGAGCTCCTCATGAACAGCTCAGACGAATGTGTGAGATTTCAGAAATACCTCGGAGTATGTTGAGTATGTGGACCACCTCCAGGACTTTCAGGGCTCTGTGCAGCTCTGCTTTTAAAACATCAAACTGCAGGTGTGTTAAATGTTGTTGCATATGACGCCCACTGCAGCTACAGGATTTTAGAGTGCTGAACGCAGATTTGTGTTTACATTTTAACAGGCATTAACCAAAGGACGTGTGTGAGAGAGGCAGCCTCCCTAACTCATTCCTGTCTGTGTATGTTTGGCGCCCCCTGCAGGAGAACCAGAGTTTCGATATGTTGCAGGGATGCATGGAAACGAGGTGCTGGGCCGAGAGCTTCTGCTCAGTCTCATGCAGTACATCTGCCAAGAGTACAAACGGGGAGACCAGCGCATAGTGCACCTGGTCAAAGAGACCCGCATCCACCTTCTGCCCTCCATGAACCCCGATGGATACGAGATGGCCTTCAAGAAGGTGCAGGAAGCCATAGTGTCAGCTGGACATATTAGAGTGCCAGATCCTCATAACCGAAAATACTGAATCCCATTTTCCTTCACCTGCAGGGCTCCGAGCTGGCAGGCTGGGCCCTGGGTCGTTACAGCTACGAAGGTATCGATATGAACCACAACTTCGCTGACCTCAACTCGGTGATGTGGACCGCCATCGAACTGCAGACGGACCGCTCCAAACTCATCAACCACTACTTCCCCATCCCTGAGCAGTACACCACTGAAGAAGCTTTTGTGAGTATAGCAAACACACGGCACACACACTACAGGCGTGCCCTGTTCCTGTAATTTAATTCATATTATTATTTCTGTTCTTAGCACTGCTTCCATGTTTTATATTCAACGTGTTAAATATGTCATTGTTTTCATTAGTCCTGGAGAACCGGGGAGCAAAAGGTGTGCTTCCTCATCTCCTCTGTTCTCCTGCTCGTAATCCCAGAGTTACTCTCGGTGCGTCACGTTGAAGGATTCAATCCAAAAGCGTCTGGGGGGCAGAGGAGGGAGGGAGCTGCAGGAGGGGTCTACAATTGGAAGTGCCACAAGCCTTAAAACATGGACAGTTTTTCTCTTTCCCAGTTTTTACTGGCGCAGTGAGATTAAAAGGTCCCCTAAATGCCTAAAACAGAGTCAAGTCTATCCTAACTTTAACACCAGGTGGCGTCAGAGACCCGAGCCGTCATCAGCTGGATGCAGAGCATCCCGTTTGTTCTGGGCGCTAACCTCCACGGTGGAGAGCTGGTGGTCACCTACCCGTACGACATGACCCGGGATTGGGCGCCCCGCGAGCACACGCCCACTCCTGATGAGAGCTTCTTCCGCTGGTTGGCTGTGGTGTACGCCAGCACCAACCAGGTCACTGCTCCTCCCACTCTCTTACAGTCATCGACATCTTCATGAAAGTGAGTGAACAGTGTGCTTTGATCTTGTGATGTAATACAAACAGGTGATGTCCAACCCAGACCGGCGGCCGTGCCACAACAAGGACTTCCTGAGATACAACAACATCATCAATGGAGCCGATTGGCACAATGTACCAGGAAGTAAGAACGGGTGATTTTAAAAGTCTGAGTGGGATTTAAAGTTCTGGGTTTTTTTAAATTAACATATTATTATTGTATTTATGTACTTTATATTACCAAAAGTATTCACTGCCAAAAGTATTGTCTGCCTTCACATGTTGGAACAGGAAGGGGCCATCCCCAAACTGTTCCCACAAAGTTGGGAGCATCAAATTGTCCCAAATTTCTTGGAAAACCCCTGAAAAACACCCCCCACCACCACCGAGCTCCTGAGAGCGACCCATTCTTTAACTGATGTTGGTAGAAGCCGTCTGCATGCAAAATAAATGAATTGAATTGAATGCCTAGGTGTTGGTTTACACACCTGTGGAAGGGACTGGAACACCTGGATCAGTGACCTGGATGGTGAGGGAATACTTTTGGCAGGATCATGTATGTTTAGGTGAACTTCTGTCTGCCATATTTCCCTACAAATATTTATAAATGTTGAATATAACTGTCAAACTATCAAATGTTTGTCAGCTTTTTAACAGTCCTTATTACCCTGAAACTGATTATACATACATCCCTATTTAAAAGTGAATAAGATGCTTTGGAGAATGATCTGCTGGGAAACCTTGGGTCCTTCCATCCGTGCTACTTTGACACGTACCACCTACCTCAGCATTGTTGCAGACCATCTACACCCTTTGATGGAAGTGGTATTCCCTGATGGCCTCTTTCAGCAGGATGATGCTCCCTGCCACGATGCAAACATGGTTCAGGAATGGTTTGAGGAGCACAACGACGAGTTTGAGGTGTTGACTTGGCCTCCAAATTCCTCGGATCTCAATCCAGTCGAGCATCTGTGGGATGAGCTGGACAAACAAGTCCGATCCACGGAGGCCCCACCTCACAGCTTCCAGGACTGTTGCCAACATCCTGGTGCAGATACCACAGCACAGCTTCAGGGGTCTCGTGGAGTCCATGCCTCGATGGGTCAGGGCATAGACAGGTGGTCTATGTTATGGTTGATCAGTGTGATCAGTGTATATCAATAAAGATGTGGTTTGATGACCATTAGAATAGATTCCAGCTCTTTCCATAGTAACCTGTACAGGCCGAGATCACCATCACTAACTTCTGATGCACACCCAGTCACCCAGCCTGAAACCTGACAGAACCCACTCAGTTCACTAAAGAGAACTTGGGGGGAGGGGGATTAAAGCTCGAATAAAGAAAGAGCGGACGTTCACAGTTTCTCTTTACTTTCAGGTATGAATGACTTCAGCTACCTGCACACCAACTGCTTTGAGGTGACGGTGGAGCTGTCCTGTGATAAGTTTCCTCATGCCAGCGAGCTTCCCATCGAGTGGGAAAACAACAGGGAGTCTCTGCTGACGTACATGGAGCAGGTTTGACTGTCGCTCCTCAGAACTGAAGATTTACTTTGTAAAGCTGCACGTTTACAGTCAAAGGCTCCACCGTCTCCGCTTATGATTTATGCTACAGCAACGTTTTATTTTAGGTCCACCGTGGAATTAAGGGTGTGGTCGGGACAAGGATACGGGAGCTGGAATAGCAGACGCCGTCATCAAAGTCGACGACATCGATCATCACATTAGATCGGGTACTTTTCTTTTTAACTTGATCCTCATTCAAACTTGATTTTGTGTGATTCATGGGTTTTATGATGATTGTGTGTTTTAAAAATATCAGTATCCTGCCAACAACGCATGGAACATCACAAGTAATTGTTCTATTTGTGAGCAGTTATGGTTACAGAGCGTCTCCGGGTCCTCCCTGTCATGTATCGTTTTACGTTCCAAATTCATTTGAGGGTAAAATACGAGAACTTCGTGGCCGTTTGGCCAACAAGCTGCTAAAGCACCGAATAAACTGGAATAATCCGTCAGACTAATGTTTGTCCTTTGTCTCCCTTCGCAGTGGCCGACGGCGATTACTGGCGGCTGCTGAACCCCGGCGAATATCGGGTGACGGCCGCCGCGGAGGGCTACCTCCCCTCCTCCCGCACCTGCCAGGTCATGTACGACCACTACCCCACAATCTGCGATTTCCGCCTCACCAAGATGCCCAAACAGAGGCTGAAGGAGCTTCTGGCAAAAGGAGGGAAACTTCCAAAGGACCTGCAGCTCAGGCTGCGGCAGCTGCGCATGCGGAAGCTCCGCGTCGCCACCAAGGCGATCAACCAGAGGCGTGCCGCCGCCGCTGCCGCCAGACGGGCGAAGAGGGTGTGACGATGATGAAAGATAACGAGAACAAAGCGGGACTTGGTTCAAAGACCCACGGTGTTACGTTCTGCTGTGGAGCAGCAGAAACACTTCAGAAACAGTCTGAAGGTAAAGAACTCGTTAATAAAATAAAAGGATGTGAACTAAAGCGAAGACCGTAACTGAATCTTTATTTATTACATAATTAGCATTTAGCCTTACAGTTAGAAATCAATTCAAATTAAACATTTACTTCAGAACGCTGAGCTTCCACCTCACACCGTTTCTCATCTTCGGCGGGGTCGGGACCTCGGCGTCTGCAGAGGAAGCAATCAGACGGTTAACAGATACGCAACATGAAACAAAGCATTTAGTTTGTATGCGACCAGAAAGGTCAAACTAAGGAGCAACAACTGATGTCGCATTACAAATTCGGACCTTGCTGTGAAGCTGCTGGTCTCGGCTGCTGCTGGAAAGAAGCCATGATGCTGTTTGCAGTGGAGTTCGGCCCCGTGAGCTGCAGAGCGGGAAAGAGTTTGATTATTTTCACAACAGTCCAGGAAAGGTGGGAACGACATGCAGGAATCGAACCCAGAGCCGTGAGCTGCACTGGCACCCCGTGGGAGAGCTAAACACAAATACATTAGTACAAATGAGGCTCATAAATCAAGTGCAGATTCCACCAATTCACAGGATTTATGTCAGTTCTTACATCTTTAGCTCCAAACTCATTACAAAGGAACATTTACGTACCGGGCCCTGGCTCGTCTGCAGGCCTTCAGGCCACACCTCAGGAACCGCTGCCTCCATCACCTGCAGCGCCTCCTCGTAGGTCTGCTGCAGCTTCTCTGCCTGTTTGTCAAACTGGAACAGCACCAAGACCTTCAGCAGGCTGTGGACCTCCTCTGTCGGGGGGGGGGCACACGTTACAGCCAGGCGTCCACATGAGCACTGAGTGTTCTCATCCATCATTTCATCTAAAGCTACATTTCTCCCCCAGAATCCTCGGGTACACTTTCAGTAGTTTTGGATCCAGGACTGATCCCCTAACGGCCCCTCATAGTTTTGTGTCATATTCGTACCTCTCATCTTGTCCACAGCGGTGATGATCTCACCCAGGGCGAACATCAGCGCTCTGTCCTCCATTGGACTTCCTTCCTTCAAGCTGAGCTTCTTCCTCTCTGCTTTCCGCCGGTTCTTCGACGATCTCCTGCAAGCACATCGACACGCGTTACGTCAGTAACGAAGCTCAAGTATTTTCCAGACCTTGAGGAGAACTTCAGTTTGAGGCGGAAGCGTCCGTCTTACGAGGAGATGCGGGAGTTACTCTGAGAGTATTTGGAGCCGGTCATCACGCTGCTGGCTTCAGAGTAAAGCTCGGCATCCGCGCAGTCTGGACCGTCTTCGTCTGAGGAGGCGGACAGAAGGTCGAGTCACAACGTTCGTGTCAGAGAACACAAAAGCTGCCGACTCGCCCCGATTCTCACCTAGCATGTCCAGTCTGGCTTTCTCCTTCTGCTCTCGAACCACAGCCAGGCGGGTCTTATGTCGAGCGAAAGTCCCAACCTGAGCCTCCAGGAAGGTGGTGTGAGTATTTACAGCTGATGGGGAAAAAAGCATTATCAGAATCAGGCTGCACGCTTTCCTTCTTCTGCTTTTCTCTACTGAAATAGTTTCACTTCCACAGGTAAAGCTGCACAGATGTGAACCAGAGCGCTGAACACTAGTGATGAGAAAATGAAGCTTTTGAGAAGCACTGAACCAGCTGCCTCGAAAATAGCTTCATTACTCGAAGCTTCAATTATAGCGCCCTCTCCTGGAAAAGTGCAGTCTTTTCATCTACACACCTGCATGCACACGCTCACACACCTCAATGAACCTGGACGGTTCAAAATGATCAGACAAAACAATTACACAGATTAAAGCACCACAATAATGGAAATATAACACCATAAAGGACCTGATATGAACCTGCTGGAGGTGGGAGATGTTCCTGAGGTGAAGTCTTACCTTCTAAGATGGCGGGTTTCAGGTTGGTTTCAGTGATATCTCGTCTGTTGTGCATGTAAATCTGAAGCAGGTAACGGAAATATTTGTGCTTTTAATCCATATTTTAGTACAAAGAAGGAGAAGGAAAGAGAAGAGGAGCAATACTGACCAATCGCAGCGCCTCCTCCCAGACTGCACCAGTGATCAGAGCCAAGATGGCTTCCTCGCAGTCCTGTTGTGAAGAGGAAAGGTTCAGAGCTCAGCTGTAAGCAGGAAGTGCTGCTGGAGGATCTGTGTTAGTACTTTTCCTGTGGTTCAGGAGATCTTACTTTAGCATACTGGTCCAGCAGCAGAGCAGCTTCTGAGTAGCGCCTCTGTTCATTCAGCTTCTCTGCAAAAGGACGAAGCAGAAACATTATTATATTTGGCGGCGACGCGGCCACTTTGACTTTCTACCTGATGATTACCTGCCAGGTCTCTGGCCAGCAGAGCCAGCTGGTCGGGTGGCAGCGGTATCTGCTGCGCCACACAGATGGCGTTCCTCCAGCTGGAGCTGGTGGCGAAAGCTTGCAGGGCACGCGCCGGCTCCCCGCATCGCCAAAGCAGCAGGCCGGCCTGCTCCGCCTGCTGCTGCTCCACCAGGTGCTCAGCATAGGCGCAGCTCAGAGCCTGGAGGTCAAAGGGCAAGAAAATCGGGTTAGCATTAAAGCTTCGTGTCAGCATCTGACTCCAGTCTTCGCCATCATAACAGACTTCCTGTGGTTTCAAAGTATTTATCATGTTTGCCTCAGAGGACACTAAAGCAGGCCTCAGCTGAGTGTGCACCTGGTAGTGAGGGCTATCTGCTGGGTACAGTCTCAGAGCCTCACTGTAGAGTTTCTGCTCCTTCACGAGCTGCACAGCTTCAGGGAAATGTTCCTCTCCTGCACACAGAATACACAGCGCCGGTCGCGTAACTTAAATTATTGTAGCACAGTTTCCAAAAACAGTGAGCACGAGTAAAAGAGGACCGAGCCACATCTGGACTGACCACACTTGCTGAGATGGTGAAGGGCCTTTCTGTAGCGTTTCAGGTGTTTGTCGATGGTGTAGCGCTGGTAGTTTGGCTCCAGGCTCTTCAGCATGTTCAAGAAGGGAAGGTACTCTTTAGGATCCTGCAGGGATGGAGGAGACACAATAAACCATCCAGAGAACCTAATTAAGCCTCTTTTCTTCCACTATAACCAGTGCAAAAGAACCACCATCCTGTCAGAAGCAGGAAGACCTCAAAACTTTGGATATGAAAAAGTCTTTAATTCACACCAAATTTGATCCACAGAAACGCACTGCAGGACCTCACACCAGAGCTTTAAGAAGTAAAACTATCACATGGTATATGCAGAGAAGTAATGTGGATATTTAAGGATTTTATTCTGAATCATGCTCTCAGGACTCTGGGTAAAGGACAGCATCGCGGTGCTGAGGCGGCTCCTCGTACCTTCTGGGATTTCTCAGCCACCATGAGCACGAGGTCGAAGTCGTACGTTCCCAGCGAGTAATCATAAAGGTCGTTGACATTGACGAGGAAGAGGAGGTACTTTAACGCCTCTTCAGCACTCACAGCACCAGGAGCTTCAGGAGGGCTCTCTAAATACACAAACACAGACACACACACACACACACAGTAAATCACAAACACACACAGAGCCCTCAGTGAAGGACTCAGAGGGTGTAAAGACAGCGAGGTCATCCCTGTGTCCGAGGTGTGCTCACCTCGAAGCTCGTGGACCTTCTGCAGAGCAGTTTCCAGCTCAGGAACCGTCTTCTTCACATGAGCAGTAAGGATGCACAGACAGAACCTGAATGGAGAACACCTTCATCAGTTTATGCCCCACAGCTTCCATCAAACGTACTGATCCTTATTTTTATTTGTGTTTCAGTTTTTCAATGATTTAAATTTGGATACATTTCACTGTATGAACAGCCTAAAGCATTGTGCTGTATTATTATGTTTAATAAAGAGTAAGAGAGGGTGCACGGACTTGTTTGGATCCATAGATTCCATGGCGCTCCGTAAAGCATCACAAACCACGTCTACTTTCTTCTGGCTCGAGGTGGGCGGAGCCTGGACTGGGCTGCTTTCAGGACGGGGGTACATGCTGCTGGTGGTATCCTCCTCTCTGGGAAAAGAAAAGAGGAAAAAAAGGGAGTTAAACGAGCTGCAGCCTCCAGAGATTAAAAAGGATCCCAACGCTGAAGCATCAGCAACTGCAGTTCCTCTAACGTCCACTTGGGGCTCCAGCACTGAGTCAGTCTCTATAGACTTCCATGTTAGAACATCCAACAGCACAAAGAAATACATTTACAGCCTGATACAGTCTGAGTCGGGCTACACCCTGGACAGGACTCACACCTGCAGCCAGTTTAGAGTCACCAGATCACCTGCATGTGTTCGGACTGTGGGAGGAAGCTGGAGTACTGGAGAGCACCCACACAGGAACACATGATGTGACCTGATGTGTGAACCAACATCCAAAAACATGCCAGGGAGTCAAATTCTGTTATTTTATTAGTCTGTTAGCACTAATCTGCATATGTGCTGCATCTATACTACACCCTCTCTGCAGCTGAAATCTTAATGTTTAGTCTCCAAAATGCAGTAAAAACAGTAGGTGATGTCACAGTGGATACATCCATTTTTAATGTGACACTGTTTTTCTGACCCATTTGAAAAAGTCTTACTTGAGTTCAGTGAGGAAGAGGTTGATGTGGTTGATGGAGTTGAGCTGTCTGATGAAGGTCTCTATGTTCTCCAGGAAAGCCTTTGGAAGACAAATAGCACTGTTTTTACTCATGCAGCCTTGTTACAGCTTAGAAACATCCATCCTCATCCACCCAGACATCCTGCAGCTCCTCCAGGTCTCCCTATGGGGACACCAATCTGAGAAACACTCTCTCTCCATCACCTCCTGGATGGCATAACTTTTAACTTTAACTTCCCTTTAAGTGAACTGCTCTGAACAATGAATGAAAGTACGAAATCATGGAGCTAAAGACCCAGAACATACCTTTGGGTTGTGATCATAAATGAAGTTCAGGCTGATCCTCAGCTTCCTCATACATTCAAAGGCTTCTCCGAATTTCAAACTGGTTTAAAAAAAACAAGTTTAATGTTTCCAGTCTCCACACACAAAGGTTTTAAAGAGTAATGTAACAGTTTGTGTTGTTGCCCGGCGTGTGGCTGAGATGTCAGCTGCAGTACTGAGGGATGTGACTTTTATGTTTCACAGCAACAAACAGAAAGAAATGTCAATTTAACCACATTAATACCAAATAAATAACTTTAAACATACAAAACTATAAGCCCCCCCAATCTGGACACAATGATACAATTATTTTACTGCAAAACAGACGCCACAATGGAAAACTCTGTTCAGGATCACATGATGTGTAAGAGCAGAAAGTCAAACTCACCCATCGAGCCACTTCCTGAGCTGAGCGAGCACCAGAGCTCTGTGATGTATGCTCTCCAGATTCCCCGAGGCATCTGAGCACGCACGGCAAAATAAATCAGAGTGAGTCTGTGTGTGTGTCTGTGTGTGTGTGTGTGTGTCTGTGTGTGTGTGTGTCTGTGTGTGTGTGTCTGTGTCTGTGTGTGTCTGTGTCTGTGTGTGTCTGTCTGTCTGTGTGTGTGTCTGTCTGTGTGTCTGTCTCTGTCTGTGTGTGTGTCTGTCTGTGTGTGTGTCTGTCTGTCTGTGTGTGTGTGTCTGTCTGTGTGTGTCTGTCTGTGTGTGTGTGTGTCTGTCTGTCTGTGTGTGTGTGTCTGTCTGTCTGTGTGTGTGTCTGTCTGTGTGTGTGTGTCTGTCTGTGTGTGTCTGTCTGTGTGTGTCTGTCTGTGTGTGTCTGTCTGTGTCTGTGTGTGTCTGTCTGTGCTGTCTGTGTGTGTCTGTGTGTCTGTCTGTGTGTCTGTGTCTGTCTGTGTGTGTGTGTCTGTGTGTCTGTGTGTGTCTGTGTGTGTGTCTGTGTGTGTGTGTCTGTGTGTGTGTGTGTCTGTGTGTGTGTGTCTGTCTGTCTGTGTGTGTGTCTGTCTGTCTGTGTGTGTCTGTCTGTCTGTCTGTGTGTCTGTCTGTGTCTGTCTGTCTGTGTCTGTGTCTGTCTGTGTGTCTGTGTGTCTGTGTGTCTGTCTGTCTGTGTGTCTGTCTGTCTGTGTGTCTGTCTGTGTCTGTCTGTCTGTGTGTGTGTGCCTGTGTTTTTTTCTGTGTGTGTGTGTGTGTGACCTGTAGAATCACTCTGGTGTCTTGAGGCACCATGGTGACGATCCTGGATCCTCTCTCCACTCGCCGGAGTGTCTCATCATTCTGACCTCCGTCGGAGGCCAGAGCGGCCTGCAGCCCTGTGGGTCAGAGTTCATTCGGGTCAGCTGTACTACGACACACCAACAAGAAGACCTTCCTCAACAAAACAGCAGATGTCCATGTCGTCTACAAGAGCAGACAGTTAGCAACAGAGCTAATGACAGCAGCTACCGAAAAACAACGCACACATCTGCATAATTCACTCCTCTGACCTCTGACCTCTGTCTCCCTGTGGCGTTCGCAAGCCCACCAAGAGATGCAGTTTCTCTGGTGTGTCCTGGGTCTGCCCTGGGGCCTCCTCCTGGGAGGGGACACGCCCAAAACACCTCACATGGAGGTGCAGAGGAGGCATCCCAGCCAGATTCTCAAAAAACCTCAACTAGCTCCAACTCTACTCTGAATCCCTCCTGAATGACCGGGCTCCTCACCCCATCTCTGAGGGACGAGCCCCCACACCCTCGGGGGGGGGGTCACTTCTGCTGCTTGTTTCCTCGATCTCACTGCGCAGACTTCACGCCTCACCGGTGAGGGTAGGAATGATGACCAGTACATTTTGAGCTTGGCTCCCGTCTGTTGCTCTGCGCTCCCCTGGTCCCTGCCCCACAGTGGGCTCTCCAACCTTTTCCAACAGAGAACCATGGGCGGAGGAAACGACGACCACAAGGCACAGTTACCCTGATCGGGACAGGGCTGCTGGACCCCGCCCTGAAGCCAACTTCGGGGTAGTTACCGGGCCTTAGCCCATGGGGCCAAAAAAAGCTTCTGATTGAGAATAGAAGCGAACAGACTTCAGTTCCTTCACTCTACAACCTCAACCAACAGGTTCCTGATGAGTTTATGCGCTCCAAACACAAGGGAACATAAACCACGGGACCACCATCAGTGGGCAGTGCAAAAACACTCAGGTGACATCATGGCTCTTACATCCACAGTTTATACAGCACACACTCTATAAAGAGGCAGGACGAATGCCTACCTTTGACCGTGAGCGTGCTCAGCTGGAGGCATCGGCAGGTGTGTGAGTGAGTGGTGACGAGGAGGAAGTCGTTGCAAACAGCAAAGGAAGAAACATTGGAGGCGAGCTGGAAAACAAGATAAACACACACACGTCTGAAAAGCTCTGCTGCTGCCTCGGTGCCACTAAAAATAAGAGACAGATGGTGACAGGACGCTTAAAGCCGACCTCTGCGTCTCCGGCATACAGGTGGGATCTCTCCGTCAAGCCGAGCAGGTGTTCCTGAGGATGAAAAGCAAAGACAAATGTGCATCAAGGCCTGCAGACCAGAACCTAGAAATAATATGCTGATGGGGTTCTACCTCTCCGCTCATGCTGCAGAGGGCCATCTGGACACAGGGAGCAGGGAAGTTGATGCTGCAGCCCCTGGAGTCACACCAGCCGTCCACCGATGGCTCGGGATGATCTACACAGAAATGTCTGAAACTCAAACAGCGACCGTGCATCTATGTCAAGTTTTGAGAGCAGGCATCAGTGTATGGCAGAAAAACGTAAAAAGGGAAGCGAAAAGGCTCGTTTATTTCCTTAAATGATGTAACCCCATAGATAGGCTGTTTAAGTCATGAATGAACGCGTTTCCTGACCCCAGAGCAGTTTCCTGATCTGTCCATCTTCCAGCTGCAGGGCCACAGTTCCAGTCTGGGAGGAATGGACCACACTGACCACAACGCCGTCCACTTCCACCTCCGACCTGGGGCATGAAAACAGCGTTAAACACCTCTAAATGACTTCTGTAGCAGCTGTTTACAAGTGTGGCTGGAGAAGCTTTCTCAGTTTGCAGACCTGACAGCGAGGGAATCACCAGCATCCCGAGTGGGCTGGAGCATCAGCAGGGTGGAGGAGGTTGGCAGCAGACCGGGAATGACCCCCAGAAACAGCTCGTCCTGCAGCCACAGCAGCTGCCGCAGAGCCAGAGGAACATCCCCAACAACTGGCGGTCTGCAGAAGGGAGAATCATTTGGGGCAACTTAGGAAAACTACGTCAAACTACGACAAACGAGTGCAGGAACAAAAGCACAGGTGCTGCAGGTGAGAGCAGCAGCATCCTGTGCAGCTCTGCAGGTCTCTGCTTCACCTGAAGCTTTTCTGCAGGACGAGAGGACGAGACACGACCCTGAACACGTCTGCTGATGTGTCGGCTTTTTCTCCTGAATCTGGGAACACGCACAAAGACAAAGATCATGTTTATAAGACCAAAAAGATAAAAGGGAGAATCGGCTGCATCTGTACGAGAGTTCAGAAGTGACCTCGCTCTGGTTTTAAAATCCAGTGAGCATCAGGATGTTGATCCAGATGTTAAACACAGTGCTATTAACGCACCTCGGCTGTAGACTGAAATCTGTCCGTCAGCGGTGAGCGCTGCCAGCTGATTGGTCCCCTGAGGTTGGCACAGGAAAGTCACCTGGTTAACTGGTGATTTTAACTGGAGCTCGAAGGAACACATGGGAGGAGGAACCACGCACTGCCGGAAGGTTGTCACCAGGATTTTTTCTAAGAGGGATTTGGCCAAATATTAACACCACACTGGAATAAAACTACAACTGAGCACCTCTGAGCTTTTACTGGGCCTCACCTCCATCGATCACGGCTACACCGGCATCGGCGGCGGCATCTAGCCCGGCGCTCCGCTCTGTCGTCCAGCCCCAGTCATAGCTGACGCTGGTCCAGCTGCGTGTCACTACGTGGAGCCGTAGGGGGCGCTCAGGGTCCCAGCAGACGCAGACCGGAGCCTTCTGAGGGTCTCTGCCGAACTCCAGGCTCTGCTTCAGGTACCAGTGGTAGTTTCCCACCGTCCACAGCTGGACTGCAGAGGGAACAGTTCCTCTCCATGTTAGCAGCATTTTTCCTGTTCCTGCTTCTTAGCATAAATGACTTTGTGACATCACAAAGGTTATGGTGCACTTACTGTAAGTGTTGACCCGTCCGTCCTCTCCGGCGGTCAGGTCCTCCAACCAAATGGCTAAAACAGTGGAGTCACTGTTCCACAGCAGCTCCTTCACCTGAAAACACAAAAACATCTGATCTGATTCCACTGGATCATAACCTGCAGCACCGATGACTCCATCTTCAGTGGGGCTTCTTTCACTGTGAATACAGTTTAGATGAACATGCCTTGGCTTCATCTTTGCCGAAGGGCAAAGGGAAGTCTCCGTGCAGCAGTCCGTTCTTCTCCATGAACACCACACTGTGCTTGTTGGGATGCCGCCGAGTGCTCGCGATCAGGCTGCCCGAGGGTCTGAAACACAGGCAAAGGTGAGCTCGGCTTCAACATTAACCGACGAAGTGAGAGGCCTTCCTCAGCTGAGCGCTTACTTCCAGCAGAGCGCCTGCTCCAGGCCGTTGATGGGCTCGCTGGTGGCCTGCAGGACACCCTCCCTGTTCCAGACCCGGACCTTTCTGGCTCCGCTTTGAGGACACACGGCACTGACGGCAAACAGCTGCCCGTCACCTCGCCACGTCACCCGTGGCCTGCGGTCGTCCCAGGCTACGGCGGGCTGCACCTCCTGCGGGTGGATGCTCACGTCACTCAGAGTATGTGCATATACCTGTACAGCTTCCTTTTCCAAAGTGAAAGTATTTAATAAAGCACCTGGATCTTCCTCTGTGCCGCCCGTTTCCCCTCTGAGCCGTGAAACTGAGTCTCCTTCTTCCCCCAACCCACGGTGATGAACTTCCCTGCAAAACACACACTGTGGGTGAAACACGTTCACAGTCTGAACCCGAGCCGCAGATTCAATCAGAGTCACCGCACCTTCACCGAAATCGTCCTGGTGGATTCCGACCTCTGTGATTGGCTCAAAGTCTTTGGTCATCATGATGATAGTTTCCTGACCTGTGAACGCAGAACAGTCGTGATTCGTTCACAATGCTGTTAAATACGTTTACGCTGTAGAAAGATCATTTCTGTTTATCTCTCAATACATTCTGAGCTCTTCTTCATCTCGGATGGTTTCTAAACCAGGAAATGAAGCTACGGCCTTCTCACAGTGGAGGCCGTCAACATTTGGACAGTTACACTGACCTGTAGTGAGGATGACGAGCTCTTCATCGGGACTCCAGCTCATCGAGGAGAGGCCGCTGTCAACGCTGCCGACACACTCCAACTGTGGATCAAACAACAGTCCCGATGTCCAAACCACAGCTGGAGACTAACTTCAACCTTCTATCAGCTCTACTAACCTGGCAGGTGTTGAGGTTGAAGAGAACGACATCACCGCCTGCCGTAGCCAAACAGGCTGACTCCAGTTCAGCCAGGTCCTGAAGTCCGACCACGGCTCCGCTGCCGTCCTCCGGCAGGAAAGCGTCCGCTGTCAGAGAGGCTTCGCCGACAACCTGGGAAAGAAGTACGGAGGAAAGCTGAGGCGCCTTTGAAGGTCATCCCACGTGGTACAGGTAAGAGGAACTTCCAGGTGTGCCTTGAGGCAACCATTTGTTATTTTTTGCAAACTACGCAAAAATGTATCAATTAATTGATACATTTAGTGTCACAGGTCTTTGTATACACACACACACACACATACACGGCTCCTAAACAAACAGAGGTAATTATCCAAGCTGGGTACTAAAGGCAGAGACCAGGAAACACGTCACCTTCTTGTGTTTAAAAAAAAACAACAACTACACACTGCTGCAGATGGCGACTCCTGAGAGAGCTGCAGCTAAAGCAGAGGCAGCAAAACTGCTCGACTGACTTGTATTACTCCTCAAACTCGATGCTGTGCTCCTCAAACATTCCTGAACCACGTTTGCTTCGTGGCAGGGAGCGTCATCCTGCCGGAGGAGGCCACAGCCATCAGGGAATACCGCTTCCGTGAAAGGGTGTAGATGGGCTGCAGCAATGCGGAGTTAGGTGGTGCGTATCAAAGTCACATCCACATGGATGGAAGGACCCAAGGTTTCCCAGCAGATCATTGTCCCACACCGCTTCTGCTGGCTTGCCTTCCTCCCATACTGCATCTTGGTGCCAGGTGTTCCGCAGGTAAGCGACGCACTCGCACCCGGGCACCCATGTGATGTGAAAGAACAGCGAGCAACAGTAGTTCATCTGTTGGATCGGCCCACACGGGCCAGTCCTCCACGCCCCACGTGCATCAATGTACCTCCCTTGGACCACTTCTGATAGTTCCTGTGGGAATACCCCTCAGGTTTGGAGATGCTCAGCCTGAGCCGTCTCTCATGCACTAGCTTCCAACCCTGTCCTGGTCACAACCCACAAACATCAGCTCAGCCTCCTGTCTTTGTGTCAGCAGCACCGTCTCCAAACCATCCATCACAGCAGGTCTCACTGCCATCAATAAACCTTCCCTTTCACTCTTGCTGCTCTCCTTCTGTCACACTCATCTCCACCCGCTCCCACTGCTCCCTCCCTATAACACTCTAGCCATAGTAACTGGACGTTCCGTCTGCATTCTGTGTCCTTCCCTTTCACCTTCGTATGTCTCCTCATAGTAGTGTGTTATGTCTTGTATGTCTATCTGCAACATTCGTTTTTGTGATGTGCGTAGACTGTTCACCTGGCAGATCAAATGATGTGATGGAATTGAGACGACCGAGCAGCAAACGGGAATATCTTCACACAGAAACGCAGCAGCAGACCAATCTGCAACTGCAAGACTGCAGAGCGCTTTGGAGCTTTGATTTGAGGATTTCCTGAAAGTATATTTCATCGCAGACAAGCCAGCAAGTAAGCAGTGGCACCAACTATTTATTGGTTGTGAATGAAATGTTTGGCTGTGTGTGTGTGTGTGTGTGTGTGTGTGTGTGTGTGTGTGTGTGTGTGTTGGTGGGTGGTGTGTGGGTGGCTACTCCTTCAGAATGAATAAATGACACAGCTGCTTTGTGGCCACGTGGGCGTGGTGGGTGGGTGTGGTGGTTGGTGTGGTGGT
>JAMQGT020005830.1:0-18671 GCA_024447675.2 Pterophyllum scalare
CATTACAGAACTTTTCCTTGTTTACGTTAGTTATTGGAGGTCTTAATGCAGAGTTTCCATTGGAAATCTGCTGATGTCACACTCATTGGGCTTTCTTCTGTGCAGAACTTTCTTTTCCTGCAGCTACTGAAAAATCTAAGTAAGACGTTCCTTTGGAGATCTGAAATTTTATGCATTTTTAATACAGAGATGATTTTTGATTTTTCTTATGACAACAAATTTAAGCAAAAGTGTCTACTGGAAATCTGCCCACTTAAAACTCATACGTTATGTGCAAAACTTTTCTCAGTTTTCATTACCTACTGGAAAAGACCCAGAAGGTTTTCTTCTGTGTATCTAAAAATCCTCCTTCAAAAGTTCCTTTGGAAATCTACTCATTTGACACTCATGAATCTTTATTGTGCACAAAACTTTTTGTAGTTTTAATTAGCTACGGGAAACCTCGATGCAGAACTTTCATTATAAACCTGCTGATTTAACATTAAACAAAAAGCCATTTTCTTTTTTATTAATAAAAAAACTCATTCAGAAGTTCCTTTGGAAATCTGCTGATGATACAAATTTAATTTCCTCTGAATACAGATGTGCTTTTTCTCGTTAAAGAAAATGAAGCCAGATCACCCGTTGAAAATCCATTTCTATTGTTTGCTGTTCTGTACTGTGTTTCTTTGCTTTCACCAACAACGAGAAACCTTAATGCAGAATATCTATTGAAAATCTGCTGATTTAACACGCATAAGTCTTTCATTTCTTTTCCTGTGGGCTATTTAGTAAATTTGTTTATACACATCACTTTTACTCATCAAAAGAAACATAAATAAAACCAATCATTGGAAAAGTGCCCAGTTCGGCCCAGCAGAACCTCCAGAACTTCTGCTGATTTAACACTCATGCTTCGGTACAGGATTTTATTCAAACTAAGTCAGAAATTTCTTTGGGCATCTTGCACACCAGAACTTTTGTTTTCCTTTGCTCTTAGAGGCTATTACACAGCTTAATGCAGGTCTTCTAAATCTGCTGATCAAATTCTTCTGAGTACATACTTTCTTAGAATTGTCTACAAAACTCTAATGCAGACCTTTTCTGTGAAGAGCAAACATATTTATCAATCTTTGTACAAACAGTCAAGTGTGTGATGTTAATGGTGGCCCAAATATAATTATCTATTTGCCAGTGTTACAAAAACACGTGAGATTTCTCTGAGCCCTGATCAGATAAGGAGGGCGGCTCCGCTGGTGTATTTACCTGTCTGTCACTGAGCAGGTAGATGTACTGATGGTCAGGACTGAACACCATGTCTCTCAGGATTGGCTTCGCCTCCACCACAGTCACCGTCTCATACAGCAAAGCATTCTGGACCGGTGGTGTGATCCCATCCACGCGGATCTGAAATGCACACAAAAGGAATGAATCTTTAGCCTGATGGTATCATGAATCTGATGGTTAGCGTAACGCTAAACAGACCGTTAGAAATAATAAAGACTGTTAAACTGGAGACTCACACAGAAAATATTTTTCAAACTTTTATTTTGAATTTTCAAGTGATTCTTTTATCCAGCAAAGAAAATCGAGTCAAAGCCCCCATTAAAAATCTCCTCCATTAACACTCAGAAAGCTTTTCTTATGCAGAAATTTCCTTTGTTTTCATTATCTAGTGAAAAACCCAGTAAAGAGCCTCCATTTGAAATCTGCTAATTTAACTTTTAATTAGGTCTTCCATACACAGATGATTTTCTTTATTTAAAAAAGTCCAGCTTGTTTTTGAAAAACTGCCAATTTAAGACCCCCACGTCTCTCCTATTTAAAATCTTGACAATGAACTTCCACTGTAAATGATTTATCTTTTAAGTATTTTTAATCCAGATACAATTTTCTTAACAAGAAAAACAAACTCAGAACTTCAATTAAAAAAAAATGAAAATCAGCCCATTTAATCACCAACTTTTCATAAGGAAATTTTCAAGTTTTCATTATTTATTGGTATATCTACAGCAAAACACACATTAGAAATCTGTAATAATATAGGTCAGTACCTCCAGTGTAATTGTGCCAAGTTAGCATTTGAAAGTAGGTCTTTTGTACAAAGACGGTTCTCTTCAATCAATAAAATCGAATCTTGACAGAATGGTATATACTTATCGCTGGAAAGCCTGTTTATTTCCCCTTAAATGGAGCCACATTTGTAAGGAAAATGCATTTGTGGGTTGAGCAGCAGAGTTGAGTATGTGGATTGTGTCCATGAAAAACTTGCTAAATCTTCCCTGCCAATGCCAAACAGCTTCTTCTGCTACTGACTCTTGTTTTGAGCCTCTGGTACGCAGGCTTGTCATCACTGGAGGCAATGTCAATACAGAAAGATATCGAGATGAAATTCTGCAACCAGTGGCAGTCCCATACCTCCACAGTCTGGGACCAAACTCTATCCTTCAAGATGACAACGCTCACCCCGAGATAGCCAAAATGTCTTGTTTCTTCATACATCCAATCCAATAAACGCCACCAATCAAGAGTCAATGGCAGAATAAGCAGTTTGGCATTGGCAAGTTTTTTTTATCAGCACGACCAACATACCAAACTCCGCTGCTCAACCCACATAAGGGGAAATAAACAGGCTTTCCAATGCAATAAAATTTATTGCCAAGAAGCATTGTTGCAACAAAGAAATAATCAACCAGATGCAAACGTCCTTACTTTTTGTGCTAAATTTATATAAATACTGTCAAAATCATCAGGATTCATGGTCTGGTGACCATGAATATCCACAAAAATCTGCCCGGCGACACTGAGGATGCCTCACACTGAACACAACAGACATAAAAGCGAATAATGAGATTAGATTTTAAAGGAGAGGGATGATGATGATGATGATATAATGGTGACAATGATGATGATGATGATGATGGTGATAGCGGTGAGCATGTGATATTAAATACAGCAGAGAGCTGATGAGGAAACAAACACTCTGTTCGAAAATGTGGAGCGACTAAAATAAGATTCCCCAAATCTCCCAAAACCTTCCCTCCTCCCTCCCTCCGTCTGACCCAGAAAAACACCACAGAGGAAGAGGAGGAAAAGGAGGGGGAAAAGTGGGAGAGGGGGAAAGAAAGGGGGTTAGGAAATAGAGAGAAAAGAGAAGGAATGAAAATGGAAAAATTAAAAGAGAAACAATGAAAAGAAATTTAAGATATGGAAAAAATTAGTTCTAGGTAAGGAAACAAAGTGAGGAGACAAGGTAGAAAAGGAGAACAGAAAATGGGAAACAAAATAGGAAGGAAGGAAACAAATGAAGAAAAATATGAAAATATGGCTTAAAAGAGATACAAGGAAAAGAAGAAAGGTCAGAAGGTAGGGAGAGTAAAAATAATGAAGAAAACTGGGAAATGGAAAAGGAAAGAATGAAGGAAATGAATGAGGACTGGGAGAAATAAGAAGGAAGGAATAAAAAGGAAGTAAAGAGTAAGGAAGGATGCAAAACAAGAAAAGTAAAATGGGAAGACAAAAGGAAAGGATGTAAGAGTGGAAAGGAAAGAGAGAAAGAAAGAAAGAAGACAAAAAAGATTAAGAAAGCTGAGTGTGTGATGAAGGACGAATGTGTGCGCTTCTCTTAGTGTGTTAATTAGCTGTCTGCTCGTTAAGAGGCCGAGCTTAATTAGAGCTGACGAGCTGCGTGCACACACGCGCGCACACACACACACACACACACACAAACACACACACAGGCATCAGGTCTGACTCACAACCAAACACACACTTGCACAATCCTGTTTAACAGAGACACACCAAATCTTTCTCCCTCACACACACACACACACACACACACACACACACACACACACAGCAGAGCGAGGGAGGAAATGTTAAAGTAGGCCACTGCAGCAGACAGAAACCAAACACACACACACACACACACGTTTCTGACGCACATGCGTGCTGTACAAATCAATTTAAAGGTGCAAGCCATAAAAAATTTCCATATTCTGCTCAGGACGAATTTTTCCAAACACCAACCTCTTTCAAAAAAACATGTTTGAGTTTCATCTTCTCAGGTGAATTTTACCGGAAAACAGGAAATAAGCAAATTCCAAATGGGAGTTTTGTAGCTGTACTTGCTGCAGGATTCAGATGGAGGTGAAGCTGGTCTGTGTAGATGGACGTAGGCTAAAAGTTTCCAACAGCTTCCAGTCTTTGTCCCAAACTCGGATAATACCATCCTGGGTAACGCATCAAAAGTCAGATCTTTGCTCTACTTTCAGATCCAGCCTCCCAATCAAAATCTGTCATTCTGCCTTTTTGTTGCTCTGTGGCAAAAACAAGCTGAAGACAATAAAACTGATGCCGTTTTTTATTAAAGAGTTTGGTGTTTTGATAAATTCAGCCTATGTGGTGTCGACCTATGAAAAACCTAAATGACCAGCAATCATAAATTTATTATTTTGGGAACAGTAAAGGGAAAGAATAAAGAAAAATGGAAAGAAGAATATACAGTGGGTACGGAAAGTATTCAGACCCTTTTAAATTTTTCACTCTTTGTTTCGTTGCAGCCATTTGCTAAAATCAAAAAAGTTAATTTTATTTCTCATTAATGTACACTCAGCACCCCATCTTGACAGAAAAAAAAACAGAAATGTAGAAATTTTTGCAAATTTATTAAAAAAGAAAAACTGAAATATCACATGGTCATAAGTATTCAGACCCTTTGCTGTGACGCTCATATTTAACTCACATGCTGTCCATTTCTTCTGATCCTCCTTGAGATGATTCAACTCATCATTGGAGTCCAGCTGTGTTTAATTAACCTGATTGGACTTGATTAGGAAAGGCACACACCTGTCTATATAAGAGCTCACAGCTCACAGTGCTGTCAGAGCAAATGAGAATCATGAGGTGGAAGGAACTGCCCAAGGAGCTCAGAGAGCTTTATGCCCCCGACCGAAGCCTCTCCTCAGTGCATATGAAAGCCCGCATAGAGTTTACCAAAAAACACATGAAGGACTCCCAGACTATGAGAAATAAGATTCTCTGGTCTGATGAGACCAAGGTTGAACTTTTTGGCGTTAATTCTAAGCGGTATGTGTGGAGAAAACCAGGCACTGCTCATCACCTGCCCAATACAATCCCAACAGTGAAACATGGTGGTGGCAGCATCATGCTATGGGGGTGTTTTTCAGCTGCAGGGACAGGACGACTGGTTGCAATTGAAGGAAAGATGAATGCGGCCAAGTACAGAGATATTCTGGAAGAAAACCTCTTCCAGAGTGCTCAGGACCTCAGACTGGGCCGAAGGACCGTGCACCCTCAGCACACAGCTAAAATAACAAAGGAGTGGCTTCAGAACAACTCTGTGACCATTCTTGACTGGCCCAGCCAGAGCCCTGACCTAAACCCAACTGAGCATCTCTGGAGAGACCTGAAAATGGCTGTCCACCAACGTTCACCATCCAACCTGATGGAACTGGAGAGGATCTGCAAGGAAAAATGGCAGAGGATCCCCAAATCCAGGTGTGGAAAACTTGTTGCATCATTCCCAAGAAGACTCATGGCTGCACTAGCTCAAAAGGTGCTTCTACTCAATACTGAGCAAAGGGTCTGAATACTTATGACCATGTGATATTTCAGTTTTTCTTTTTTAATTCATTTGCAAAAATTTCTACTTTTCTGGGTTTTTTTCTGTCAAGACGGGGTGCTGAGTGTACATTAATGAGAAATAAAATGAACTTTTTGATTTTAGCAAATGGCTGCAATGAAACAAAGAGTGAAAACTTTAAAGGGGTCTGAATACTTTCTGTACCCACTGTAAGCAGAGGCAAAACAAAGTACCCGAGGGACAGAAAATTAAGACGAGGAAGAAAGGAAGTAAACAGGAAAGAGAAACAAAGAAAGAGGAGAAGTGACAGGGGAGTGACAGAGCGACAGAGTGATAGAGGAAGTAACCTCTGACCTGTGACTCTCGGCTGGGATTCAAACCGTCAACACCTGCTTTGTTCTGAGCACAGCCCGAGGTCACAGTCTCACACACACACACACACACAGCCTCACTCTGACCTTTGACCTCTCACCCGGAGACACAATCTGCCTGTTGTATTGTCTGTCTCCGGGGTGTGTTTCAGTGACGAGCATTACTCATGTTGTGAGGACTTGACAGAAAAAGCGCCATTAAGATAAACCATTAACTTTCACTCTGAAGTTTGGTTCGAGGTTTGAGTAAGCCTCAGGAAATGAATGTGTGCGCGCGTGCGCGCGCTGACAGACACACTCCTTCTGAGTTTCATTAACTGGCAGGATCATGTGACGAGAACAAACTCACATGTCCAGCTGAGCTCTGAATCACATATCCAATTAGATGCGGCTTTAACGCCCAGCAGCAGCTGCTTCCACCTGATTTCAGATGCAAGTCAGAACTTCCACTGGAAACGCACTAATTTAACCATCGAGTCGCTCTTCAGCACAAAAAAGTGCTGATATAACTCCCTTCAAGTCTGTTGGTTTTTTCATGAGCCAAGCTGTTGTTGTTTTCTTCCAAGAATTTAAGTCAGAACTTCTATTAGAAAAATGCAAATTTCACTGTCATCAAGGCTTTCTGCTGTACAAAGTATCCAATTCAAAACCTCCATGGAAAAATTGCTTATATAACTCTTATCTTTTTTTTTTTTTTTTAATGCCAAACTGTTGTTGTTTTTGTATGAATTTAGGTCAGAACTTCAGCTCAGAAAACTCCGGCTGTAAATCTTTCTGCAAGTCGGACTCATCACCAAATCCTTTTTACTCTGTGAATTGTTTTGTACAATAATCCTGCTCAAACTTTCCATTGTGCTGCTTTAACAGGCCTTTAAGTCTGAACTTAATTTAACTGTCACTGAGGCTTTCTTCAGAGCAAAGGAAGAAGAATTATTTATCCAGTTCAAAACTTCCATCGGGAAATTGCCAATTTAACAGCAATCATTTCTTCAAGACAAGCAGTTTGGATTTTTTTTCCCCAACAACTTAAATCATAACTTTCATTATAAATTAGCAAATTAACCATCAAACTTTGCAGTGCAAATCGTGTCCAGTGTAGAACTCTCACTGGAAACCGGCAGAACTAACAGACACCGATTCCGGATCGACTGGTTCGGCCTTCAGTTTGTGTCCAACATTAATTCGGTTTAGGTTGCGTTCATTTGTGGAAATGCAATTACTAGATTTTCCTCTAGTCTAACTATCAGCCTAACTCTCTACTGGAAATCTGTAAACTTTATTTTTAACTTTATCCTTTACAGGACAAAGTATCCATGTTTAATAAAAAAAAAATCCAAACACAACGGTCCTTGGAAACCAGCTGGTTTAACTCACGGGCTTTCGTCTGTGAGGGTCAGAACTTCCATTAGAAATTTGATCATTTTCTTTTGCACAAAGCTGCTTTGCTTTTCTTTCCCTCCAAAGAAACTAACTCAGAATTCCCACTGGAAACGTATTTAACAAACTGATCACCGTGCGATCATTGCAGTGTGACTGTCTTCTGTTTGTGTGGCTTAAATGTGGTTCGAACCATCTCGATTTTTGGAAACTACAACAGTGAAACTCGACCCATGCATCTCAGTGTTTCCACTGTGCAGGAAAGAGCAAAAATCCGAGTCAGAACTTCCACTGAAAACTTGCTGATTTAACATCCTTCTGCATGTCCGTCTACTGCAAGTTAATTATTAACACACACACTCCGACTTCCATCAGAAACAGTCCTCCTCCTGCATGTTGTTTCTTTGAAGAACCCCATTCAGAACTTCCATTAGAACAGATGCTGATTTCATTTCCATGTGTTGATCCTGCTGGTGTCAGTGATGCCACTGGCTGCCCGGGTTCGGTTTGTTAAACGCCGGCAATTTTTCATTTTCACTGTTTATTCTGCTTAGTTGGTCAGCGACTGGTGAAAACCTGATACCACACACACACACACAGGCCTGCAGCCAGCTGCCTGAAATTCCACTGTAATGCAATACCTCTGAGTGTGTGTGTGTGTGTGTGTGTGTGTGTGTGTGTGAGGGTAAAATAACTATTAAATGTGTGGTCCAGTCCGATGGTGAGAAAGCGTAAAGCTGCTGGTTCATCTGAGATAAACTGACTATTACTGATAATGCTGACTCTGAATGTGTGTGTGTGTGTGTGTGTGTGTGTGTATTTAATGCTGAACACACACACAAACACACAGCTATAAAATACTATTCTTACTCCGTTAACTGCAGCCTCACTATCTTATTTAAAATTTACATAAATTTATGAGGGAACGTCCATAAATTTTTATGATCTTCTTTGGAGCTTATTGTCTCTTTATGGAGATAATGCTGTAGTTCCTGTGGAAATCTGCTTTACTCTCTTTCCGCGGAGCTCATTTCTTTGTTTTAAAAAGATAACTAAAGTGGAATTAATCTATTACTACTGCGCTCAGTATGTGCAACAATAAATCACGTGTGTGTACAGTGTGTATTTGTGCTTTTCTCTTGTTGGTGAGCTGCACTTTTAAATCTATCGCTATATGCGAATAAGAGATTTTCTAAAATGTATTTTAGTGCAAAGAGAACTTTGAGTAACATACTGAGTATGAGCACAGCTTTACTGCTGTATACACAGCACAAACACTTTTTAGGCTGTTTTTAAAAGGTAATCTTTAAAATACAATTTTAAAGATTATTCCATGTGAAGTGTCCAACTTTACAGTAGAAATAAACACGTTTACAGCCTGATGCATGATGGATTCCTCCTTCATAATCAACCTGAAAAGGAGAATTATTTTATGAGTCATAGTAGCATTAGGGGTGTGGCCTCTCGGACAGGAAGCTAAAGCCTGCTTTGCTTCACTTCCGCTTCCTCGCATCATGAAACAGTACCTTTTCATAGCGCTGGTGCCTTCTGGGACATGTTGTAATGGTTTATCTAACTCTGATTATGACCTGCTTTACGGTGCAGCCCATCCAAGAAGCTCCAGATTCAGGGAATGAAGTTCTGGTATTTCATGAGTCAGCAACTCAGGAATAATTAGCCGATATGTGTTTGTGTTTTGCAGCCACACAGTTTACGCAGCACGCAGCAAAGCACTAATGCTGAGCCCCAAACACCACAGGGTGACATCATAGTGGCGACGTTTTCTACCATCTCTGGTCATTATGTGGCGAGATTTCTAGAGCTCAACGACCACAGTGGTAATCTTGGATTTGTATTTGGTGTGTGTGTGTGTGTGTGTTAGTAAGAAAATAAGCAGCAAACAAAAATAACTTTATCGTTTAAGCTGTCGGACATCATAAGCAGTTAAAGTCGTGTTGAGAGTCTGTAAAAGTGAATGCTGCCAGGATTATAACAACGAGCTTTAATCATGGAAGTTAGTGATGCTCGTCCCCGTTTACTGCCAGTGCCGAGCGCTCCTTTAGCTTTTATAGTGCTTCCAAACATATCTTAGGAATACAGTGCTACTGCACTTTTTTGTGAGAGTTTGATGATGGAAACAATAACTTACTTGAAATTTGTAAATAAATTGTAGTTGCTCACCGGTCTTTGTGATTGTGTGTTGTAGCAGCATTATGATGAGGGCTTAAGGGCTTAATGTTCCTGGCCTGTATCCAATATCAGGACGACCTGTTGGTTGATATGTTAAGCAGTTTGTTGAAATGTTGCAGTGCAGGTTGTGTGCTGATGCCACTGGTAGCATACATCAGTTGGCTTTTTTTTTTTTTTAATTAAATTGTAAATTTTTTCTTTTGCCTAAATCTATTTAACTTGGGGGGGGGGGGTTGCAGTTTTCCCAACTTTTGGGATAAATTACACATTTCCTGTCTTATCCTGAATGTTAAACTTTCACTGGAAATTGCTGACTTTATTCTAATTCATCTGTTTGCCATGCAACTTTATTTTAATTGCTTAAAAAAAAAACTAATGCAAAGCTTCCATTGATAATGATCTGATTTCTAAATTGTCAAAAACTTTGTGCTGTGCTGACCTGATTACTTATTTTGTTTTTCAATTTTAGATCATTTGCTGATGTTCTGACACAATTTTACATTAACGTAGCTCTGAACACTAATTAGAAATATCCTGATTTTAGATCTAAAATCATAGAAAAAAAACATTTTACTCCACTTGGTATTATGAGACAAAATCCAAGCAACCCACTGGAAAACTGATGATTAAATTATTTTTCTGTATTCCATTCAAAATGTGCTGATTTAAATCTGCACAGATCAGATTTTCTCTATTAAAAAAAAAAAAGGTGCTCAATTCATCATCATATTTTTCCTCTTCAAAGGCACTGATGGCACTCTTTAGCCTCAGAGTAAAAAGGCTCTACCGTCTCTTGATGTGTCACCTTTCTGGCATGTGTGTTTTATTTTGGTAGACCTTGAATCCAGCGTCTTTCTAAAGGCAGCCTCGTTCTGTCAGACTCATTAGTGTCTGTTAACAGACTCATTCAGCTCTCATTCAATCTGTCTGCCTCTCTCTTTCATTCACAAACACATTACAGCGCCCTGAAACTCAACACCTGGACTACTTTCACCACAGCACACACACTCACAGACACACACACGCACACACACACACACACACACACACACGCAGCCGACCTGTTAGCATGCTGCGCTCAGGTTTCATTCAGCTGCTGCTGCTTCTCTGCTGCGCACTCTCCTTTCAGCCTGTGTTCTTGCTAATGTGGACAAATTTGAAAATCGTGTTTTGCTCAAGTTCTGCTTTGAAACCGAAGCACCTCGATAACGGCGCACTTCAGTGTGCTGCCTCGAGCGTGTCTGCTTACACCAGACTGCGGCGCTTTCCGCCGTTTGGCCTGTCATACAAGGTATCTCTGTTTTTCCAAAATGCGCTAATTTAACCAGTTTTTCAGCTGCGTTTCGTTTAGGGCTCTTGGAGGGAACAGTAAGGATGTACCTGCCAGCATCCATGGTTTGATTCCTGGCTGGTTGCATGCAGACCGTATTTACTTTTTGAGGAAGAAAAAAATCATCCAAGACCAAATTTTCATTTGAAATCTCCTAATTTGCAGCAGATATACATATTTCAGAGCTTCTACTGCAAACCAGCTCATTTATCATTCATCTCTTTCATCTTAGGAGTCCTCCTACCAAGCCTCTTTTGCTTGTGTTGGGAAAAAAAAACACATAATGCAAAACTTCAACTGGAAAACTGCTTCTTTGATTCTCACTCGTCTTTCTTCTGGGCCGAGCATATTTTCTTTTTTTCTTTTTATTTCAGCAGAACTTGCATTAAAATGAGCTCATTTAGGCCTTTGTCGTGTAGGACTTAATGTTAGTTTGGGCTACAGGTCTGCTTAGTGTCTCCCACCTGACCATCTCAAATTTTCCTGAAAAAAAATCCAGGGTAAATATACTTCTTAATAGGAATTATGAAAAATTCAGAACCCTACTATCATTTAAAAACAAAAAAACATTATTTCAAAGGATGAAGGCAGCGTTGTCCTTGAGAGGCCAAACTACTTGAGCTATTTCAAGGTAAATAACCGTGGCTCTGTGAATGTTGACTCTCTGTTAGTCCAAAATGCTGCTGCACGTCTTTTGACAAGCACTAGAAAGCAGAATAAAATCACATCACTCCAGTTTTAGCAGGCTTACATCGGCTCCCCGTCCAACTTCGTCTTGATTTTAAGATTATTTTACTCACTTTTAAAGTTTTAAATGGAATGGCACCCAGCTACCTAGCTCAGCTGCTCTATATAACCCTAAAAGAGGAGATCAGCTAGCCAGTTGCTCTTAGAGCCGCTGAGGTCGCAGCCCTCAGACTCTGGAATAATCTGCCATTTCATATTCTTACTGCAGACTCCATCCTCTCTAAAAACTCACCTTTTTACCTTCGCTTTTAATTCAAGCTCAGTCCGAGTCCCATCAGGTTTTATGTTATGGCGTCTCTTGTTTTTAGCTTGCCGCTAGTCCTATTTACTGTATTGCATTTATTTGTTATCATGCTTTACTCTATTTATCTTACTGACCCGTGGATCTATCTTGCTTATTTTGCAGTTAATTGTGAAGCACTTTGGTGGGCTTTGTTATTTTTAACTGTGCTGTAGAAATAAAATTGACGCTGACGTTTAAAAACGTTCCAAATCAGCTTTCACAGATATTAATGCATGAATATAGGACCGAACAATCAACACAACACAATTTTATCCCACTGTAGTGTGATATTCTATCATGTATGTTTAAACAAAGAGCTTCTGTCGATATTTTCAAAATTAGTGACAACGTTCTCTCTCATTTTCCCAATATGAAATTTTGAAATACTCATATTTATATACAGCAGTTCTTCTAGTTAGGCTCCAGAGGGGGAAAGGCTAAATGAACCACCATAGTTCTCACTCTGAACTTCCACTGGAAATCTGCTGAGCCTGAGTGGTGCTGACGCCCATTACAGCGTACACTAAAAAGACGCTGGTGTGAGAAAAGTGGTGGCATCTTTTATTATTCCTCTGTGAATTTTGTCAGAAAATAATTAACCGGCTCATTAGCACCACCAACAAGATAGCAGTGTGTCGGGACCATCGGAGTGTCTTTTCAGATTGAGTAAAGCTGATCACATGATCCAGCCGGTGCTTGAATTACCACAAAAGTATTAAAACTCTATTTTGGATGGAAAATAATCATGTTGTCACCTCCTCCTTCTGACCTGAGATCAGACAAGAGGAGGAGACACAGCGTGACTGTGTGAAGTAGGGCCATCGTATCCATTTAGCTCCTTCAGACAGACACCAAACATTGTTCAGTCAGCCATCACGCCCTGAGGGAGGAAGAGGAGGAGGAGGAAGGGCAGTGAAGGGTGAAACAGGCAGGGGGGAGGCAGTTAAGCTTATTAGTTCCTCCCCCATCCCCTGATTCTCTCTCTCTCTCCCACACACACACACACACGATAATAGTAAGACCTCCAACTGATGGTTTTAAGCCCTCAGGCGCACACACGCACACACACACAGCTCACACACACAAACTGGATTATTTTATCAGGAGTCTTAAAATCACATTTCCTCAGTAAACAACAAAACTAGCTGTAACTAACGCAAAGAAGACTTAACTGGGCAGATTTCTGATGGAGGACCACTGAAGGTTTTAGGATCACTTCCTGATTGAAAATAACAATAATAAAAGCATGGAGGAGGAACTTGTGTCTAATGAGTGTTAATGTCACATGGTCATTTCAGATTTAGTTTTATGTAAGTAAAGGAAGAAAAAAAAAGCCTGAAATAAGTTAAATAAGAATAAAATATTTATTTTTATGTTTATATTACTGTTGCTTTAATGAGCAGATTTCTAGTGGAGGATCTGACTTAGATTTTCATGGAAAGTCAGCACAGATCATTAAATTCACTGGTCTGGATTTCTTGTTTGTTTTCAGTAATGATAAACTACAAAGAAAGTACGTTTTGTGTGCAGGAAAAGCTTATGAATTATAATGGTTAAACTAACAATTAAAAAAAGTTTAATTCTGTATTCTGCACATTTTCATGCCAGGGCTCTTATTTTGGTAGTCATATTTTCATTCTTCCTGTTACATCTTTGCAACAAAGAACAAATTGTTATTCAAATACATTCTGCTTTTAATATTTACTTGTAAAGGGTATAGTAGTGACTATAGTCGCATGCAGTGCGAACCGTAAAGTTAATGTTAAAGTACAAAGTTCACGGTTTGCACTCAGCTTAGTTTGTCCACTTATCGGAAAATCCAAGTGAAAACTTCCATTGGAAATCTGCTCATTTAACTCTTGCAGAGAACACAATTTGTTTTCCAATCAGCAAAACCTCAAAACAAAAAGAACCAAACTCCCTTTAAAGACTTTTAACACTCATATTTCTTTACATCTCTGCAGAACCTGAAAACATCTTGTCACTCACCCGAAAGTGTTCTCCCCTTTAAGCCTGCTTTATCTTTGCCATGGTAACAATTACACATGATATAATAGACAATGTAGCCCCATTTACCCCCTCCCCCCATCCACACGTCTCCTGGATTGAGTGGAAGAATGAGATAAACAGAGAGAGGATGAAGTGTGAAGAGTCTTCGGTCTCTTTGGGGAGCTGACAGATTTGCTCGTTCTTCCATCATCTCCTTGGCAACCGAATAATAATTAATCCACCTCTGTGTGTGCGTGAATGGTACGAAGGCATGTGTGTGCGCACCATGTTTTCTGCAGTATGTGTGTGATATTTTTTCTGTTGCCTGTGGTGATGCAACAATATCTATCCTTCAATATGTAGGGCAGCTGGTAGCAAGGAGAGAGAAAGATGATGCAAAAGTGGAAAAAAAAAAAAAGGGGTGGGGGTGGAAGCAGCGGAGAGAAGACAGATCCAAGTCAGAGCTGCCACTGGATATCTGCTAATTTCACTCTTTCTTGTATAAGCAGCTCACTCTGATATCTTCCAAGTAATTTGAAGTCAAACCCTTGGTCTGAAATCGCTTTTTTTTCAACATCTTCTACAATCCCAAATTCAAATCAGAAGTTCCACTGAAAGTTTTCTGATTTAACTCCTCTAAAAAGTCCAAATCCAATGTGATAATTTAACATTTAAATCGAAGGGTTTGCAATTTTTTTTTTTTTTTAAAGTGAAAATCTCCATAAGCAAATCTCTTGGTTTAACAACCTCAGACATCCACATATATCCCTGTTATTATTTCTTCAACACAAAAACTCATTTCTGTAGAAATATCAATATGTGAAAATGTCCCTCTCATATGTGTCTATATTTAAGATGAAGTAGGAAATCTTTGAAGTGTGACTGAAGATCTGAGTCTGAGTCAGTATTGCAGCTTACTTCATCCATTATCTAGCAGACCATTCAAGCCAAAACCATTGGAAGCCAGAAGCATCAGAACTTCGATCATTTAAAATCTAACTCGAGTACAGAGAATCGGGGTGCCATTAATCAAAACACACTTAATAGAAAAAAGCATGTCTCACGAATCTTTGCACAGGAATTCTCTTTATCTGCTCTTTTCAGGCCTCCACATAGACCTCTGTTAGCATTTCCCCAAACCAAAGCCCACCCCTGCAGAGGCAGGGATTACTTTACCGGTGCATTCCTATAGTCCATTTCACTTTAGGAAGCTTCCTAAACTGAGTGGGCTAACCCGGAAGTAGCTGTGTAGTGTTTATAATACGAGCTGTATGAATTTTCCAAACGCATGGGAAAGGAGCTTCAGTGCTCCCTTTTTTACCTTCTTTATCAGCGGATACACTGAGACTGTCCGTTATGAAAAGACGGGAGAAAATGCCATCCCATAATTCATAGCGATGGACCAGCCGATCATTCATAAAATCAATCAACAAAACTGACAAATGTTAATTATAACTGCATTATCCATTTCATGTCATAACCTGCTACAGTGTTGTGAGTTTTTAACAACAGGCTGTTAAACACACAGTTGAACTCTCAACATCAGACTGCTGCAATAAAATCTGCTGCCTTTCATGAAGAACATAAATTTATATAAGGTCTCTAAATCTAGATTATGATCCATATTAATTCATCAAAGTGCGTTCAGGTTTCTGTCATTTCTGTTGTTCCTCTGCAGCCTTTAAGATTATCATAAATTAATGATTAGTTTGGGTCAGCTGGGATATGTGATGGAGGGAATTTTACACTGGTCACAGAAATCCTAAACAATCAGTTATACTGATTCAGCAAGTAAATATAAGAAAATAAGATGTATTTAATTTTATAGCCTATGGGGCTGTAATGTCACAGTCACAGGGTGAGTTACTAACAGTGTGTTGTAATTTATATACAAAGACTCAGCCAGTTCATTTCAGTAATAACCAGCATGCTGCCGAGAGCAGCGCAAAAACCAGCAGACCTGCTGAGGGAGCGAGAGCGATGTAGGCCTACTCACCAAAATACTGCAGTGAAAGCTCAGGTTTTACCTATATGCTTCTCTTATGAAACTGTGAGGTAATTCAGATAAATGAAAGGAAACTGAAGGAGAATCAATATGTTTTTGATATAAGGGATAACTCTTCTGATAGAAACCGCTGGGCACTGTGTGTGAGGTCAGTGAGGTGTTATCACAAACTACCCCACTGTACAAAACTTTAATCTTTGTGTGAAAGAGTAGAAAAACGCCAAAGCAACCACTCGCCATCAGATCATGAGTACTGATACCCATGTGGGTAAACAGATGCACTGGTCTAACACACTGACATAGTCCCATTAATAGCTGCATCTCGACAGACGTCCTTTTCCTTTTCATTCATTATGTTCAATGGAGAGAAGTCGCTTGCTGTGTGCATACCGCTGAGGAAAAGAAGACAGCGCAGTTCAGTTAATTTCTGCTCTGTTTCATGAAACTCCCAGAATGACTGAGGCGCAGACACGAGTGGGGCTCGGCTCACTCAGCATGAGTGGAGTTTTAGGACAGAGCCAAAGTTTTGGCACTGCGCTCACAGCTTTGAGCAATCCGCCCGTGCCAATTACGCCCTCATTCTTATAACATTTCCCCCTCTCACTCCAGATAAATAAACACTCCTAGAAGAAACTATCACAAATACAACAGGCATAAGATGTGTGGGGTTTTTTGGGGGTGGGGGGTGGCATTAGATTTAGCACAAATTGCACTAAATTGCACG
This sequence comes from Pterophyllum scalare, assembly GCA_024447675.2. Lineage (NCBI taxonomy): Eukaryota > Metazoa > Chordata > Actinopteri > Cichliformes > Cichlidae > Pterophyllum > Pterophyllum scalare. The sequence continues at coordinate 16,601 of JAMQGT020005830.1, forward strand.
CTGCAAACCTCAGGAAAGCACGTTTGCATGATTTATTGAAATATTCTCCTCCTGAAAGGAAAATTCCTGCAAATGCATATGCCAGGTGCAAAAGTACTCTTTCAGTCACAAAGCTAACACCTCACCTCTTCAGTAAATGCAGCAGCTTTTAATGTCTAAAGAAGGCTGCACTACCACAGATGATTAGTAAATCTGGCCCCATTTGTTCCTTCTTTAAAATTTCTTCGTAATGATGTGTTATTTTTCACAGGCTGTTCTGTGACCTGCATACAATGACACGGCAGACATCTGATGTCACATCATTAAGAAGGCTAGGTTGTTAGCAGGTTGTTAGATTCTCAGCACACTGCTCTTTTCTTTTCCAAAGTCCATCAAGTCTCCGACCCACCTTTCTTTGACCTCGATGACATTTTCACTGAGGTCAAGGAAAGGTGATTACTAAAAAGAGATAGGACGTACTTTTGGAATGCACCCCATGTCCTCCTTCTCTAGTTTAGGTTTGCTCCTACCTAGCAGAAAATTCAAGTCAAGCCCTCCACTAGAATCTGTTGGTTCTGTGTTGACCATGTTTCAGTAACCAAATCCAACTCAGAACTTCCATTAGACATCTTCTAATTATAGCCTCACCTTATTTGCACCCCAACCCACCCCAAACAAAAGCTGAGACAAATCTGAAGTGGTATCTGATAGTTTATTATGTAAATTATCTGATAATTTAGCATGTTAAGTTTTACAGGGAAGCCATTTATCAAAACTATACGTACAATCTTTATTCTTTCAAAAGTTCAAAATATAAACTAAAAATCTGATAATTTGCCTTGAAATGTCTTTAGAACCAAGTAGATCTGGAGAATGACTGTTTACCAATTATCCATATAATAGCTAATCACTTAATCAAAAGGCAGTGCAGGGAGACAAATTTAAGTCAAATTTGGATATCTGCCAATGTAAGTCTTGAACTTCATCTGTCATTGAGCTGCTAAAGTCAAGTAAAAAAAAAACCCTCCATTTAAAATCTGGTTAATTGACATCTTCTAACACTGAATGATTCACAATTTTCATTGAAAATGTTTCTGATAAAGTCCCACAAGTCCCAACATACCCCTCAAAATTCTAAATTCTAAAAAAAATTGCTCGTTTAGTGCTGAAGATTTAACTCTAAATCTGTGTAAGTCAATCTAAGTAATGTTTATCAAAATAATACAAAAATCCATGTAAGGTTTGCCATGGAGTTTAAAAACTGTTGTGCACTGGGTACCTGTGAAGCCCAAATCCAAGCCAGAAATCTGATAACATCTAATCCTAAGAGTACATGTAGTTACATTTCTCAAGAGGTGCACATCAGATTACTAGCATAGGGTTCAGAGGGGATTCACGGTTATGTACGTAGGCCCAACAAAGAACTCTAATTCAGATCTTATTAGATCGATAGAGCGATATCTCCGCATGTAAACTAGAACAGTTACACGTTCATATCATGCATTCATTGTGTCCCAGAGTTTTTTTTTTTCCTTTAAGGCCTCTCACAGCTCCTGGGCTTTTATATTCAATAGGAAGCCCAAAATTGTCCTTTGAGCTCCCTGTTTCCTCTTCTTCCCCCTGGCGTTCACGCTGGTCCCCATTCTGCTTTCTGTAGCCCCGCGAAATCACGCGTGAACAGGACTGTCACGAGACGTGCGTGCACATTGTGAGCGAAACTGGCAATGCCCAGTGGTAGATGGCAGACAGCAAGAGAAAAAAAAATCAGAGTTGGGTACTGATTGCTCGGGGTGTGCTCCCGCCTGGCCAACTGCGAGCAATGGTGAAGAGTTCTGATCAGTGAACCGGTGAAATTCTCCCATCAAGATTTGTTGAGTTAACCATCTTCCAATATTCCAAAACCAAGTCAGAAGTTCTGTGCTGAAGTTTCCTGTGTTGTCCGAGTTTCAGTACATTTCAAGGACAAGTCAGTCCTGTATTTGGAAATCTGCCCATTTAACAAGGGCCATGTTTTCAAGTACAGAGAAAGAGACCGGACAGAGGACAGTGCTGCAGAGAGCAATACGTAACTGAACGAAGCAAGGTTACATAA
>JAMQGT020005832.1:0-12514 GCA_024447675.2 Pterophyllum scalare
TATGTCATCTACTTCGTTCAGTTACGTATTGCTGCCCATGACATGAAGAAAGCAGCACATGTAAAAGCCTGTGACAGTCATGCGCTGTGACATCCTTCCAGGTGAAAACAGTTTCTGTTGAGAGACGAGCTGAAGAGAGTGTTGAGCCTAGAAGCAAAAATGAAGCCTGAAGCTGTTTTTCACACCGCAGTTCAAAGTTTCCCACGTCTTGACCTTAGTAGCCCTGACACAGCAGCACGGTTAGCCATCGGGCAGCGACCTGCCTGTGGTTTTTGCAGTGGGACTGCCAAAGTCTCCTCCTGTCGCCTCTTATAAACAGGATCATGTGGCTGATTACACGGGTTAAAAACACCCAAGGTTTCCCTCAGTGCTTGCAGTTTTTCCTTATTTCCTTAGGCTTACACAGTCAAGACAACAAAACATTGTATAGGCTGCAACTTATTTTAGAATTTTTATTATACTGACACAGACCATATATGACATCTTTGTAGAAATAGAAGATGAGACAGTGCTTTAAGCAGCCAGCACATAGGAGATATTTGGCCCAGCAGGTGTAATCAGGTGTAAGAGACAGTAAAGCTTGACAAGAAGGCATTTTTTCTACCATCCTATTAAAAGCTCATGGTGGGATTTTTTTCTAGTAGACCTGGCAGCTGGCATCGTGACCATTCACCAAAACCACATGACTACAAAATTACTTTGATTTACACATAAATTCTTTAAACTCTAATCTGGTGAAAAAATAATGATTTTGGTGCAGAAAACTAATTTTAGCAGAAAGTAAAAATACGCTGGACTGAGCTACTGCAACACCTGGTTTCTAATCGAAGCCTCGCCGTTATCGCTGGCACCATCTGAGTACGTCAGCGAGGTGCTTACCAGCCGACACTGTTAGGGCTGTGGCGCAGGCTGCATCCAGAACCTGCTACGATCCTGCGTTTGGACTGTTTCACTCTCTTTGGGTAATATCTCAGTTTTTCCTCTCAGACTTATTTCCAGGCTGTTTTCTCGTGTTTACCTTCTCTGGCCTTTTCAGTTGTAAGGGTTCTGGTCACAGTTGTGCGTGTTTTGTTTTCACGCCTTCCCTGTGTGTCTGCGTTTCTGTTGCATTCACTCATTTCCTCTTTTATTTTGCTAGCTCTTGTCTCGTTACTTTGATTCTGTTCACCTCTGTCCTTCCTCCTTGTGTGTATTTACTCCCTCAGTTTTCTTCAGTTTTCTCCCTCATGAGTGTGCGTTCCTCAGTTCTGTGTCTCCAGTTTGTGCTGTGTATATGTTCTATGGGGTTATTCTTGCAGTTTAACAGCAATGAGACTGAGTTTTTATCTGTGGAGTCCTACATTTGCCTGCCACTCCGCCCTGCTGTGACATAACCTGTGCAGCTGCAAAACACAAACACAGACAGCTAAGTAGCACGCTGATAAAATTTGAGAAGCTGACTCACCAAAACTGTGAAATCCATCAGATCGTTCCGTTGGAAGTGCTCCAAAAGGCACCAGCAACACAAACAAGGTTGAGGTCAGTGACTCGAGTAGGAGTGGAGGTGAAGCCTTTTTATATGGGAGTCGAAGGCGACCGACTCACGTTTGGAGTCAGTGCCTGTGAAAGGGAGTTTGGTTTTTGGCACTTCCCCGTTTCAGCCCCAGAGGTTGCTGCTTGGCTGTAACTTCAGTTCGAGTCTCAAATTTATTGACTTCAACCGGGTGCCATTCAGAGCTTCAGAGATGAGATCAATAAGTTCACTGGTGACCAGCTGGCAGGTGTAAACATGGACCCATCAACACTCCCAACACTGCACTATTCTAAGAGCAACATGTGTCTACAATAATATATCCGGCCTCATCTATCCTCCTCTACAGCAGAAGACATGTTAACTTCCAAACTGCTCTCTCACATCAGAGTCAGATATCAGCTTATTTACCAGATTTCTATGTTTGATGATGCAGCTGTAAGTATATGGGGGTACCGTACTGTCAGAGGTCACATTTTATCTATGATAAATGGAGAAGAACTGACAGTGAACTGGAGAATTTGTGTTTTCTTTGAGATGGCGTTCACCAGTATCACACACACTCAGAGGTCTGCTCTCACAGCGTCCCGCACACATGTAAATGATGGAGATGTGTGACAGCTTCTGGGTCTGTCTTTTTGCCTCAGAGATCTGTTTTACTCGGTTTCTTTGAGGCTGGCATTTTCAGTGTTTGCTTATATCTCTTCCTCAGCCATACAGCTAAGAGCTTACAGTGCTGTACTTGTGCAGTGTCTTCAGCTGAAATCTTCTCCCCCCACAATCTGAATCTGTGAGGCTGTCTGAGAGTTTTTGAACCATAAAATAATCCTTAAAATGCATACAAATGCAAAATGCATGCAGCTTTAAAAGTCCTACACATCTATGCTGAATGCCTCCGCTCAGGTGCAAGCTGGCCAAAACCATGTAATAAAATAATCTGTAGCACAGTTGATGCCATTTCGGCAGCAAAAGGAAGCCAACTCCCTACACCTGTCAGGGAATACAGGACACTCCAGAGACAACGGACTATCGGTCTGAGGGTTCAGGAGATACGGATCAGGGCAATATGAACCTCCCAGAGCATCTGCTGACTCACCGCTCATATGTTCCTGTGCAGCTGACGAGAGAGAGGAGAGCAAGGCACCAACACTGCTAGTGCTGAAAGTTCAGTGTCCCCTGAATTAAGATGTAATAAAAATTGCTGTCTTGATCCTGTGGAGCCCCTCAGAAGACTCCATCTGCCAAATGGCTCATGTTTCTGCATGTTTACCTTTTGGACAAAACTCCAGCAGGTTAAAGATTTCATTAAAAAAAAGTTTTCTGCCTGTCAGGAAGTGAAGATAATGATGCTTTAAATTAGACAGTGGATTTGCTCAGGTTCTTGTTTTTATAAAGCTGGGACTGTTAGCATTGCAAATGGCTGTAAACAGTAAAATACTCACAAAGGTCAGTTTCTGTGTACAAACGGCCGGTTAAAGGTGTAAATTCAAACACAGCTCACCGCAGTGAGGAACAGACTGTAGTAAAGGTGCATCATAATTACAGCTAAGTGTTTCACAAGGTCTCTTGCTCTAAGGCATGTTGGTTAACTTGTCTGAATAAAGCTTTTATTACCACATTATTTGAGTACCACAAACCTGCACCTTTTGGGTTTTTAATCAAAGAATCAGCTGTTTTCTGGTGTAGTTGTTCATCTTTGTGGGTAATGGCCTCGAATACACATTTACTTCATTAACCTGTTCTTCACCATCGCTGTACTATGAATTTTAGGATCACACTGAATGACAGAATAAAAAATTACAAAATGCTGAATAGATTTTATTTTCTGAATGTTACAAAGGCCAAGAAATGGCTCTTGACTTAGTGTCTATGGTGCTCGAGTTTATCCAAATGAAAAGAGTGCCATCTTGGCACATTGGATGCATGGGTTCAAAACACTGAGACCCGACTGTCACGGCTTTTACCTTTAGCAATCTAGGCTAACCAGCTGAACTAACTGTCACAGGTAATGGAAAAGCTAATCGTATTATACAAACATTATGTACAGCTGGTTAGCTTATTTCAGTGGTTCTCAAACTGTGGGGCGTGCTCCATGGTTGGACACAGAGCCACACCAGAGAGGAGCTGAGTAATTAGCAGAAAAATATAGAGTGAAGTTATGAATTTTATTTGGATTTTTAAGCTACTCCGTGTTTACAAATCGAGGGATGGAGAATGTTTAAATTAAGACTTTACACTTGTAACGAATTTACTACTGCTACTTCTACTGCTAATTAAGTAGAGCTAATTTGTTTGACTCCTACACTCACACAAGGGTTGGGTGCTTTGTGGGTCAGGCAGCGATTGAGGTGCAGTTCCAGATGGCCAAATCCCCAGTTGACCAATTTGGATTTAAGAACATGGAACGTCACCTCTGTGGTGTGGAAGGAGCCTGAGCTAGTGCTCAAGATCAAAAACCAGCTAGGTATAGTTGAGTTCACCTTAATGCACAGCTTGGGCATGGGGAATGTCTAGCACAGGACCGCATTTCCAATATTTTCAACTCCCACCTTCACCGCAGCATTCCAAGGGAGGCTAGGGACACTGAGTCCGAGTGTACCATGTTCCATACCTCGATTGCTGAAGCTACTGCAGGGCTGTGGGTGCAAGGTGGTTGGTGTCTTTTGTGGGGGTATCCCCTGAACCCAATGGTGGCCACCCAAGGTGAAGGGAGCTGGCAAGCTGGAGAAGGAGCTTGATTGGCTTGTGAGAGTCCGGAGTCAGCTGTAAGGTACTGGCCGACCAAGTGGTCCACCTTGAGGCAATTCTGGCAAACTGTCAGGCAACTCAGGAAGAGGACACATCTCCCTGCTCACACTGTTTACAGTGGAGATAGAGCACTGCTGACATCACCTGAGGATATAGTCAAGCAGTGGAAAGAAGACTTCATGGTTCTCCTCAATCCCACTGACACACCTTCTGTAGTGGAAGAAGAGTCTGGGGTAGAGGGGAATTACTTGCCCATCGCTGTGGCTGAAGTCACAAATAGTCAAAATCTCTCCAGTGGCCAGATCCCTGGGGTGAATGAGATTCGCCCTGAGTTCCAGTGGGACACTGGACCAGCATTTTATCCTCTTAAGGATATGTAAGGATACACGGGAGTTTGCCCAACCAGTCTACATGTGTTTTGTGGACTTGGAAAAAGCCTTTGGCTGCATCCTTCAGGATATCCTGTTGAGGGTGCTTCGGGAGTAGGAGGGACTGGCTTACTGCTATGGGCAAATCAGTCCCTGTACAACTATAGTGAGAGTTGTGTTTGCATTGCCATTAATAAGTCAGAGCCATTCCTAGTGAGAGTTGGACTCTGCCAGGGGTGCTGTTTGTCACAGATTCTGTTCGTACCTTTTATGGCCTCAGGATCATATCTCTGCTCTTTGCAGATAATGTGGTTCTCCTGGCCTCTTCAGGTGCTGACCTCCACTGCACACTGGGGCGGTTCGCAGTCCAGTGTGAAGCAGCTGGGAAGGGAATCAGCACCTCCGAGTCTGAGACCTAGCAGGCTTGTGTCTTCAATCCGGCAGTGTTGTTCATGGCACCTGCACAAGGTTACACAAACGGGGAGGTGCATGACTGGCTGAAATGACACCAAAGAGCGGGCTGCATCAGAGGATGTGACGCCACTTTTGGCAGTCGGCACCACTCATGAGGAACAGTGAGTACGGGCCCTTAAGCTCTCATGCAGACAGTATATACATTTCAAGGTTGATATTATCTGTGGATCAATACACTCTTAAGTCACACAAAAGCAAGTGTGTCACAATGGACTCTGATAATCACCAGAGTTGATCTTCCATTGCCCCAGGAGAGGGCAAGCTTGTTTTTCTAATGTGTGTGTGTTTGTACAGTATGTGTTTGAGGTTGTGCAGAGCAAAGTGTAGAATGATGTACTCTTCTTTAAGCTGATGCTTGTGTCTGCTGCATAAACCCTACCTGCAGATACGAGCATGTGTGTGAATACTAAACATCTGAATCGAATCTGTGATGTCACTGCGTACTCAGTCCGGCAGTTTTGCTCTGATGCTTTGTTCTTGGCTGATTTACAGCCAGAAACGATCATTGTTAGAGATAACAGATAAAACGGCTGCTGAGAAGAAAATGAGGACTTAAGAAGGAGAGTCAGTGTGTGCCTGAAAGCTGCATCTGTTCCTGTGTAATGACTCATCCTACGGCGACACCATCCTAATACAGAACATTAGAGTACTCGTTTCTACTTGTTACTCATGTTGTTTGACTGACTTTGTTCAGTTATCCATCCATCCATCCATCCATCCATCCATCCATCCATCCATCCATCCATCCATCCATCCATCCATCCATACTCAACAAAGCAGTGAATCCATTTGGATTTTCTGGCTCATACCTGTCTGTAATGACGGTCTCCAGAGAGTCCAAACGCAGAGTTAGAGAAATCACTGTGAAATGTGAGCACCTCTAAATGTTTCACTGTTATTTGGTGGGCTTTAAGTTTATCATTCATTTAGTTCTTTGTGTTTTGTTTCCGTGTACAGCCAGAGCCCACTGCCGTGTTTCCATGAAGTAATTTTATTTATTTGCCGTGGCCATATTTTTGTGAGCTGTTTTGGTGCCAGATATTTTTGGTTTGAAAAATGAGTGAAGCACAGCAAATGAGGACTAAGTTAAGTCCTCCATGTAAGATGTTCCTTGCAAATTTGTATCATTAAATGTGACATTTTCTCCCAGAGCTTTGCTGCGCCACCATGAAACCACTGCAGTGCAAATGTTGCTTTGAAGAACTCCTTTTTCCTGATGTGTTTTATAGAAAAAAGTCAGGATCCTGCAGCTGAGATCTAAAAAAGCTTATCTGACAGAAGGATTCTGCCTGATAAGTTGTTGTTGGTTTGACCACACAGCAACATCCCATTTTCTGACTTCATTTGGATCCGTTTTTGATCCTGTGGTCCCCGTTTCTGCCTCTGGCAAGAAACTGCAATTCATGTTGTCCCAACTTTATTGCCCTCCCTCCGTCCTCTCCAGATGGCATTGTTATTGACGGAAGAGCGGAGGAAATTAGCATAATAATTTTAACTTCGGGACCTCCTTACTTCTGTGGAACAAACATCTCTCTCCACAGAAGGCTGGTAATTTGATTTTGCCCGTGGACATACAGAAATACATGCACATCACTAATTTCAGTCTGTCGTCTGGACACTGCTATAATGATTCACTGGAGGAGAGACACACAGTGATAAAGATGAAGCGACAGCAGCTCTTCTTTTTTCCCAAACACAAAACACTGTTGTGGCTTCATTACTTCTTTTTAGCAGGTGACCACGTTCTGCTTTATATACATGATTTATTTCATCACTTGATGCTTCTCTGGTGTAAGATAATGGATCCAGAGATTTGAAACTTTGAGGGAAAATGTAATTGTATCAACTCAAAGGCCGTATTTTGTATTTTGATTGGATTTGTGACTTCATGCAGGTGTGCGGAGACGTGTTAAAGGCTTTGCTGTATGGATGTGCAAAGACTCCAAGGTTAATCTTTGTGTTAAGCTCACATTGCAGCACACCACAGAGTAAATGATGGGATGTAAATACAGTTATGTGTGAGAACACAAAACACGTGTCCAGAGCACAATGAGTGAAATCTGAAACTATAACTCAAAAGCTTTACCATGAGCCACTACTGCAGGACTCCCATTAACCTCTTGTATTGATAATAAATCAATGTTAGGAGTCATGCTGGTGCTTTGAGCTAAATGCTGGCATTGCTATGCTAATATGCTAATGATCTTAATTTATCAATAAAAGAAAAGCAAGCAAAAACAGAAGAACGATTGGCACAATAACAGCTAACTCTTTGTTTCAGTCCATATTTTTCAGCCTGCAGAGGATTCATTTTAGCGGGTTCCCAAATTTGAGAACCGCTGGTTAGTCACAAATACAGGTGAAATGAAATAAAGGTACAGAGGGCTCAGCCTCTGAGGACCATGCTCAAACCTTATTCCTTTTTCTATCTGTCCAAACATTCAAAGATACACAGAGATTCCCATTCTTCAAACTCACCTGGCTGAAAGTGACGGACACAGACAGGACGTACAGATATGTGTGACATGATTTCAAATTTAAAGGGAAACATCTGGATGCAAACAACACATTTCCTCTAACGGGATTTCATCAGAGCTGCACAAAATATGTCATGTTTTGGTGCACTTTGCTGTCATGTCTCTGACCAAAATAGTTTCCTTTCAGATTAGTGATGGAGTTATGCATGAGTGTCTAATTTGCGATGTCCTCCTGGTCATGCTGAAAATGTTCACATCTATCTTGGTGAAAAATAAAAAGGTTTAAAGACCACAGGGGAGGGAAAAAGGAAAGAGCCTAAAATAGACTAGCCTGTCCCCTCTTTCCCTAACAAAATGTCCTCCTCTCCCATCTGCCAGAGGTGTTGAGGTGTTAATGTGCTGTCAGTCCTCAGAGGGGGAGGATATGGTCACTCTGACTTCAAGCCAGGGGCATGTGTGTGTGTGTGTGTTTTGTTTTTTCCTGCATGCATTTATGTCCTTGGTATAATGTGAATCATCATATCTCTACCAGGCACTGGGCAACATGAGGCAGTTTCCATATGGACGTATAAACGCTTTAAATGTTCATGTCTTGTACTCTTGCCGGTGACCACTTTCAAGGACAGTTGTAAGATTTAATGAATATTGTGTGAGACAAAATGCAAAAGGGATGACTTTCATTGGCACATGGGGATTTTGGTGCTTCTCTTGTGTAACGGTTGCAGAAGGCAGAGGCAGAGAGAGCAGAACCCAAATCTTTGAGGCCAAATGCCATGTATAGGAGACTGGTCAGTGCAGCAAACAATATCAATAAGGCAGGCAAAGGGCAAAGAGCCTAAAGCTCAGCTGCAAAGAGAAATCTGGTAATGGGCGTGCTACACAGAACTTATGTAAGTCTGCCAACCAAAGGGTGGAACTGAGCTGGCAGCAGCCCAGAGGAAGCAGAAGCTCAAAACCACAACATGTTGTAGTTTTATGTGTGTTTATAGTACCTGACTGAGGCTCTCTTGTGCGTGCAGTAGCTGGACCAAAGGCATGTTACTGCATTCGCTTAAAGCTATTTTGATGATGATTAACAACATTTAAGTTTAGGATTTCTGGAAGCTTCCATTTTGGGGAGTTGTAGGACGCTTGATGTTAGCGTATTAGCTTTGTGTAGGCAGAAGTTACCATACTTTGAGTCAAGTGTTAAGCTATGCATCTAATCCTACCAGTCTTGGTTAGTGAGCTGGTTCACTTGTTATTCAAAGGTTTAAGTACACACACTTCACTGTGGTCTAAAGGCTGCTGCAGATCCAGAGCCTCCGTGCGCCACGTGGCCGTCCCGCTGCTGCTGCTGCCACTCTTCATATTAGAGGGCTCTGGTTGAGCATTTCACTGATGTCTATGGAGCCACAATGACCCCACATCGGTGGGTCTACATATAAGTGGTCATATTTCTTTTGTCCCCCAGAAAAACAAGTACTATAGGATGATGATGCCAATTTAGGAAAAGTCATGAAATAAGAGATGATGGGGTTTCATGCCTATGATGCCCCGGTGGTTTAGTGTTAAAATGCATGAGCAGGACAGAATTTAAGGCACATGAGCACAGAACCATAAAATGTAAGCCTTAGTTAACTAGGAAGCCAGCTGTAAGCTCACAGCTACAGTGAAATCAGAAGAATTAGCCACTGTAATGTCTCATATAGGTGTACGGTGGCATAATGAGATACAGGTAAATGTGACACTTGTTTTTTTTTTTGTTTAGTAGCATCTTGCAAATAAAAATTCACAGAAATGTTTAAATTTTAATGTCTTTACTATTTTTTATTTTTGTGCTTTTCTTGGTGAAAATGAACTGATGTGCGTGTGATTAGTGTCAGGGACACATATACAGAAATGACAGCTGTGTGTTTTCAAAGCTGTTCACATGCGAGTGAGATATGAAGAAAATGTTAACAAGCCAGCATTTCATAGCTTTTTGTTCTCTTTAGTCTCAGATCTGCAGCCTCCATCACAGCTGCTGCTTTATTACCCTGGCTGAGACAAGGAGGTCGTGACCCACATGAAGACAAAGAGCAGAGTGACTCATAACTAAAGTGTTTCCGACTTTTAAAGGTCAGGATTAGCTACCTTTAATCCTCGCTGAATACCAAGCACTGAGCTAACCTCTGCTTGTCTTCATCTCTCCGTTCTCTCTCTTCAAGTTTGATTTTGTCCTTTAATGTAAACTTCCACAGTGATGGAATTACATGAGGAAATAAAAAAGGGTATTTGTGTTCTGTTCCAGGTCATTAGAGGTGCTGTATGACCTTGAAAATGCCAGGTTGGTGGCTTGTTCTCTGTGCACACCTGAACACCGCCGCCGTGCCAGCTGGTGCCAACAGATTTGAGGAACGAAAGGCTGAAACAGCGCAGGCAGACCCCCAGTTCGTTTATGGAGAGCAGATGGCAAAGACACGATACGAATTTGTTATCTGTGCCTATTACTGCCTGTGTCGAGCATCTTGTTACTGCTCTGGCAAACATTAAAACCCTCACGGATGGTATTTCGTTTTCTTTGTTCTTGCAAGAAGCTGAAATCTTGTGCTGAATTTGAAAGTGTCTTGGACACCGCTGACCTGGAAGTATTAGCACAGAAAGGAAAAAGCAAGCTTAGTGGTTTTAACACAATCTGTCATTTGGGACCAACAGTGGAAAACAAGCATGGGCTAATTAGCTGTAAAAGTGAGTCTGTCTTGTACTTACAACTGTTCTTTACATGGGGGGTGCTCTCTGAGGAGGAGGTCTTAAGTTTGTGTGTGTGTGTGTGTGTGTGTGTGTGGGCTGCACCAGTCTTATTACTACCCTCTCATCCTATTATCCTGGGTTCTAACTTTTAGCACCTGATAAAACTTTAGTTGAGCTGCTGAAATATTTTGCAGCTTTATGTTTTAATGTTGTGATCGACATAAAATCCCACAGTTTAACGTTAGGGATACTCTCCCAGTATATCACAGGACGGCAGGCTTGAGCCAAGAGGAGCAAACCCTCACAGCTGAAACTGGCATGGTGCAAACATTTAATGTATTATTAAAATATCTGCAGAATTTGCCTTTACACATTACAGTCGCTCCTCTTTCTCTACGGGTAAGCGTTCAGACTGCACTCAGCAGTGCTGGAATAGACTCGATTTATTGCTCAGTCCCTGAGGGTTTACCTCAGACCTCTAGATCCTCAGCAAACACCAAATAATAAAGAAATACAAATTCTTTAGTGAAAGCTGTCACTTCAGCTTTCATTAAAAAAAAAGCTCTCATATCACTGGCTGTATGAGTGCATGATTGGCTATTTTTGATTTGCCACAAACACCCACTCGCTGAATGGTAGCTGACCCCATGTGATCGATTCTCTCCTCTACACCATCAGTTAACTGTGTGGCTTTCACCTGCAGAGGCTGGTCCAACTAGCTAATCTGTAGGCTGGGAAAGACAAATAAATACATACACTTTATAGTTTTTTATTAATAAGCTGTGCTACTGATTCAGCTCTGTCACTGATTGAAACGCATCACTAAACTGAGGGAAAGGCAGTCAAGCCAAACCCAGTCACCACCTGACTGACATGAAGAAACTGAAACAAAATCTTTATTATAGTGTGACCTTTGTCCTGTCTGCCTCCTGTCATCCCCAGGCTTGTGGCCCGAGCCTGGTTCTGCCGGAGGTTTCTTCCTGTTAAAAGGGAGTTTTTCTTTCCCACTTTTGCCCAGTGCTTGCTCATAGGGGGGTCATCTCATTGTTGGATTATTGTAGGGTCTTCACCTTACAATATTAGGCAACTGTTGTGATTTGGCGCCGTATAAACAAGCCTGAATTGAAAAAAATTGAACTGAGTTATACTGATTTAGTGCTAAATAATAGTTTGATGCTTTTACAGCTCAGAAATCAAAGAAATCCAACATAAATCACCAAACTGATGAAGACAGCCTTGTCTGTACCTGCGGCTGATTGAATCATCTGTGAGCACATCAGACAGTCGACAGGACGAAGGAGAAACAGCCTCAGCTTCGCTCTTTAAGGCTCAGTCTCAAAGGTCAGACAGTCTAGGTGACGTGATCGCCCTGACAGGACCACACACGATGTCACCCTCCTTCTCTTCTTGTCTTCTCCTCCTGCCCCGCCTCTTTTTTCAGTTCCAGAGACTCTGAGGAACCAGCTTTAGCTGCCTGCCAGTGTGTGAAGAGTTTCATCCATCCGTTCATTTTCTTCCACGTTTCACAGGGACAGCAGCCTGAGCAGACAAGCCCAGACCTCCTTTTACTCCAGCTTCTCTGTGGGAATACCGCAGCATTCCCAAGGTTATTATCATTAACAAAAACAAACAAAACAATGAAAACTGAAATTGAAAAAACATTTCCGTTAACTGAAATAAATAAAAACTATAGTTAAAAGAAAAATCTATAACTAATTGGAACTTTATTGTGTGCTTACAACATTAACTAAAATGAACTAAAATTATAGATAAAAAGTTCTTCGTTTTCCTGTTTGTCAGTTTATTTAAAAATCTTGAGAACTGATATTCAATTCAATTCAATTTTATTTATATAGCGCCAAATCACAACAAACAGTCGCCTCAAGGCGCTTTGTATTGTGGGTAAAGACCCTACAATAACACAGAGAAAACCCAACAGTCAAAACAACCCCCTATGAGCAAGCACTTGGCGACGGTGGGAAGGAAAAACTCCCTTTTAACAGGAAGAAACCTCCAGCAGAACCAGGCTCAGGGAGGGGCAGTCATCTGCTGTGACCGGTTGGGGCTGAGTGGAGAGAGACAGGACAAAAGACATGCTGTGGAAGAGAGCCAGAGATTAATAATAATGATTAAATACAGAGTGGAGTATAAACAAGTAAATAAAGGTGAATGAGAAGAAACAGTGCATTATGGGAGCAATACGTAACGAACCAGTAGACTACACA
>JAMQGT020005834.1:0-14479 GCA_024447675.2 Pterophyllum scalare
AAAGAATCGGCTGTGCAAATTCCAACAAATACAGCCAAGAGAGGCTTTTCATTTCTGAGCAGTAGAGAACATTGTCAGATGGAAAACATTCTTTGTAACACCATGTTTAGGAAAAGTAATGCAAATTTTCAAAATATGAATTGTGAATGATACATACTCACAGTACATGCATATATACAGCAAATGGAGTTATTAATTATAAAGTCAGAAGTCGAATTTGCACTATAAGAGCAAGAGTGGCATTATGCAAATAAAATGTGAATTTGGAGCTTGGAGACAGGAAACAAAACTGAAGGGAGAGAAATCCACTAACAAGCAACAGCTGAAAGCAACTGCAATGAAGGCCTGGCAGCGCATCTCTTAAAGAAGCTCGACGTTTTTTGGGGGATGTCCATGGGTTTTATACTTCAGGCAGTCAGAGGCAGAGAAGGATTTTTCATCCAGGTATTAAAAATAAGCCTTATATTAGTCTGACCAATTATTTTTGAGCATCTGAAAATGGGGAACTGTGTATAAAAATGGCTGTAATCTCTCCATAGTTCATGCAATAATGTTGTTAAAGCCCTTGAATGAAAGATGAAGATGAGCTCTTCAATCACATCTTAATTGTTTGATTTAAAAGCTACTGTGCCGGTGTACTGAGGCATTGTCACAAAAACCTGTGGGCCTAACTGTATTATCTCCATGTCAGTGTGTACAGATTTTGAAGCAGTGCTCAATGTGAATAGATGATTAAAAAAAAAAATTTCAGTCAAGTCAAGGGCACAACAGTGTACTGCAAATTCTGTGGTTTGTTATGAAACAAAATGCGACACATTTTGAGCCTCATGTTCTTGATTCAAATAAGGAGGTTCAGATCATTATGCAACAAAGTGGATTTCTTAAAAGAGACTTCTGAGACGTGGTAAATAAAACCCACAGCAGCAAGTGTGCAGAACTTGACAGACTTGTATGTCTGTTGTGTGCAAACAGTGAAAATCCCTCTTGTATTGGTTTGGATCTTATACCTTTGTGTCCATCTGTCTCCATTTAGGCCAAAGCTTGTATGTAGGTGTTCAGAAGGCCCAACTGCTCAGCCAAAACAAAAACTCTGGCGCACTGATTATGCTTATTTTTACATCAGTTCTTTGTTTACCTTTTCATTTTATGTTGCAGTCAGAACGGTCACTGCTGTTTGAAGGCAGGATTTCAACAATAAGCAAAAAAAAAAAAAAATGAACAGTTTAAACTTCGACTGTAAATGGATTTCAAAGGTTTGTTCTGTTTGGATTTCATGTCTTTTTTTTTCTTAATACCAAGACAGAAAAAAATACCCAGACAATAAAAAAACCACCCAACAGCAGATGACATGTAACATTGGGATTCATTTAGCTGTTTCTATCCATCTAACAAATGTACACTAAGTTTGCTCTTTGCATTCCCTTAACAAAAATGTTAACAATAGACAGCATGTCTGCATCACTTCACATGATAATGTTGTTGAATAACTTTGAGTCTGTACACTGACACTCTAAAATCTTTTTTTCCCCAAAATAATGGCTTAAACAAACACAGAGGATCGAGGGTTGCACGATGAATCGCTAGAGAGCAGAGTTGTTGTCAGTGGCTTCATGTTGATTTTGTTACAAGTTATTTATTCATGTTCTATCATTAGTTCAGATAGTTTGACAACAGAGAAAGGTAACCACATAAATTTTAATATACTGGGTATCATAGTGCAGCTGGCACTAAACCAAACTCAGTGGAAGTGTTAACATATGGCAACGGTTTAATCACTCAACTGGCTTTTTCAGTCATGCGACCACTAACAATGAGATGGTAACTTTGAGTCTGGACATGTGACACTGTAGGATCAAGTGAGTAGGGACCCCAGTCACACAGGCCTAGAGACTGGACAGTAACCACATGGCAACCATTGGTCACTAGAGAAAAGTATGTCTTCCCCAAGTGGTTGTAGTTAATGTAATGTAGTTAGCAAGTCTTTTCAGACAAGTTGGCATCTTCCATGCAAACTACACACGATTGTGGCGAAGCAAATCTCAAGGAGGTTTTCGGTACAGCGCCCTCTTTGCACTTTTCACTTAGCAACTATTAGCTACTTCCAGGAACCACCCACCAACCGGTCAGCGAATTTGCAATTTTTCCTTGCAGACAACTCTCAAGCAATGTGTTCATAACATCACGTTAGAAACTTGAACAGCTGACGACACTGTTCAGCTGCTGTCGTGACCTTGTAGGCAAACTATTTTATAAGGATTTGGTCAGATGATGACCATGATGACAAAATACCTTAGGAGCACTACACAGCCACTTGGGCGGCTTGTGTGGCTGTGGCTCAAGAGGTGGAGCAGATCATCTACAAATCACAGTGTTGCTTCTTGGTTTCTTGGCTGCTCCATTCTGCATGCCAAAGTATCCTTGGGCAAGATACGGAACCGGAAGGTGCTCCTGAGGCATCCATCAGAGTGTGATTGTGTATGTGAATTTTAGAGAGAAACGCTTAGCTGTAGAGTGAACGGGTGAATGAGACATGCTGTATAAAGCACTTTGACTGCTCATGTAGAGTAGAAAAGCACTATATGAGAACCGCTCCATTTACCACCAGTGTGGGTGCAGATTTTAACACAAAAACTGTGTCCACAACTTATTGTAGAGATTGTCTTTGGACATCAATGTTAAGAAGAACACAGAGCTGATGATGGGCTTTAAGCGTGTCCAGTGAACTGCAACCTATCAGCAGCTAAAACCCCCAAAGTAACTTCTACTGCATCTTTGATAGCAACTCAGTGTCTCACCAACCATATAAAAGTCTAGTAAGGAACTGCTCTGTCTCTATCTGGAAACCATTCTGCATAAATTGCATATCATCATACTGGTACTTACTGGGTGAAATGCTGAATCAAATCTAACGTGCAGGGCACGTAGCTTCCGAGGAAGTCCTGAACAGGTTTCGTAAAAAGGTTCACATTAAAGTAATTTGGGAAAAGAGACCGTTTCATGCTTTTAAATGTAATTTCTTCCCACAGAATCCATCCTATTTCTAGACAAGTAATTCTTTTCTTTTCTTTTTTTAAAGCAGTTACAAACTTTACAGTGTATTTTCAAAGTTTGAAATAAGTGGGTGTGCAAGGTCAAAGAGGAGGTTAGCTGGGTTTCAGATGTTTCTGACAGCGCTGCTTTATCCAGTAGTGCTTTAGATAAAATGAGTTTTCAAATGAGCTTTTAAAACACGCGTAGTGCCTAGCAGAGGAAATTCACATAAAGATTTGAAAGAAGTGTTATTTGTTTGCTGTAGTTCAGATAAAGCTCTTTGTCCTCTGCTTCTGATGTAGTTTCAACATTTGTCTGCTGAAGAAAATCTCACCCTTTTCTTGTAGCACCGACATGATCTTTACAGGCGTTATTTCCACAAATAAATAAATAAATAACCCACCTTGCTTACTAAAGCTGAAAAAACAGAACCAGTTTCTCCTAATTTTAGACTTCGTGTATTCTCTTTTAATAACTTTTTATTTGAAGCCATGGGCATTTGAAAAATGGGAGATTTTTGTATTGTGTAATCAACAAATAACAGGGAGTGTACAGTAATTGTGTGTTTCCAGAAAGATTTTTTTTATTAATAAATAATAAATAAAAAATAAAAACACAGTTAATGGGTAATAGGAGAATGAACAGAAACAGACAACTGGGGAAAAGAATATACAAAGCTGAGTGTAGACAAAGCAGCAATTTGTAGCAGGTGATTTGCTTTCCCTCCCATTGTTTGCTCCTCCAGTTTCCCTTGTTTACAGAGAGATTGCGTTGTTATTCAGCTGCCCGGACACTGATTTCCTCAAGCACATTTTGATTGGTTTTCCGAAATTGTGCATAATTTTTATTCACGAAGTTGTGATTACAAAGGGAAGGATGCAGGGTGTTAAAAGCAGTATTAAGAGCTGAATAGCAATATTAAGGTAACCTTTTGGTAAAGTGGTCACTCTCCAATCAGAAAGCTTTATGGTAATGAGGAGGGAATATAGGAGGAGCTCACATTAAAATGAGAGCAACAGTTGGTACACTGTTGCTTGTTCCCTTGTATTCCATGGATAGATGTGCGTGTAGTGCCTACATTCAGGTAATATCGGTATAAAGTAATTCAGTATGATTCTTTTTTTCATATGATTGATAGACGTTATATATTTAAAGGTACTGTACTCATTATTGTGACCAGCTGCTACAAATGACTTTATTGTAAACAGGAACAGTATGTTCAGACAAATCTGCACTCATTTGAGAACAGCATTTTACCTCAGCTGCCCTCCCTGGCTCTCTGTACTCTTGTTATGTGCTGCAGTTCTCTTGAGCTCAGGTAAGAACACATACATGAATACAACTATGCATGCATGCAGAAATGGTAAATATGGCACATTTATGCTCCACGTTGTTCTGTTTCACATGACGTGGCATTAAAGAAAGCGTCTTTATATAGACAGTCACTGAGACCTTCACACCTATTCTCTATTGAAGGCTGCTGAGACATACTGTAAGAGGCTCAGTGGTGTTAGTTTCCCAATGTTACCATGGTACTCAGTCTGTCCAATCAGAGATTATGTTTGGAGATGATTGTTGACTACCTAATGTTCCAGGGATTTGAGCTCACGTGTTTTTCTTTTTTTCTTTCTTTTTTCTTCTTCTTCAGGGTGTGGCTTACACTGAGCAGCTCATCTTACTTTCACTGAAAAGTATATTTAAAATATTTTTTATGTACCATAGACTAATACAGTTTAATTTGTTGTTTATTTATTCATTAATTCCAGTAAATTGTGATCAGAGGTTTAGATGCACTCATCATGGGCATGAATATCATAGTAATTTGGGACTTTTAATGATTTCTTTGAGCGCTTCTTTTTCCAGGGTGGAAAAAAAAAGAAAGAAACGAGAATTGGGTGCACAAGTTTGAATTTATTTTTAGTCTAATCCACACAGGGTCAAAATTATACATACAGGCTCAAATTTATAGAGACATTCAGTGAAAGCTTTTAATAAGTAGTGCTGAAGGTTCTGCAGTGTCTTTTAACTTGATAAGGCCACGGCCCGTTAATTTCTTCTTGGTGATCATAATTGACTAAAACTGGTAGTTTTCTCTTTGCTGGCATAAAAAGGATTTATTTCATAGCATTCAATGAGTTTTGATCAAAGCAATGGGAAAGTCCAAGGAGCCCAGGGAAGATAAAGGCAATATACACAGGCTGGAAAGGCCTCTTGCAGCCATTTCTAAATACCTCCAAGATCATAAGTTATTCGAATGTGTCCCCACTCTACCAAGGTCTGGGAGAAGACCTGAGCTGTCACCCTCAGATGAGAGGCAATTGGTTAGGAACAGCCAAGGAACCACTACAGCTCAGGCCTGCCACAAACTGGAAATTGCTTGAACACTAGCGTTGTTATCCACAGTGAAACGGGTTTACATCGCCATGGACTGAGAGGGTTCCAACTAACCTGTTTCAAAATGGACATCTTCAGGCTCAACTGAAATTCGCAGCTGCCCACATGGGCAAAAGCCAGATGGTCTCCAGAAGACGAATGCCTTCTCAATACTATTGAAAATTTGTAGAGCATGATTAAAAGCCAGGTCTGTGCCAGGAAAACAACCAATTTAAATTAACTCTACCAATTCTACCAAGAAGTGTGGTCAAATATCCAGCCAGCGTTATGCCATAAGCTTGTTGACGACTACCAAAAGCACCTGGTCAAGGTGCAACTAGCTAACAAATATTTAAGCAAATATTAGTGTACAGTGGAGGAAATGATTATTTGATCCACTGCTGAATTTGTAAGTTTGCTCACTTACAAAGAAATGAACAGTCTCTAAATTAATTGAGCCATTGAAGGAAGGAAGTAAAGCCCAGCCAGAATTCTAGCTTCCATATATTGGCGGTGTGCCCATGTGGTACACAGATTGCAATCATTCAATCAATCAATTAGAGATACTCCTGATCTCAATTCATTATGTGTATAAAGCACACCTGTCCACAGAATCAATTTCTTCCATTCCAACTTCTCCTCCATCACGGGCAAGACCAATGAGCTGCCAAAAGACATCAGGGACAGGATTGTTGATTTGCACAAAGCTGGAATGGGCTACAAGACCATCAGCAAGAAGCTTGGTGAGAAGGTGACAACTGTTTGTGTGATTATTTGGAAATATAAGTAATACAAAATGCCCATCAATTGCTCTTGGTCTGGAGCTCCAAGATCGTGCCTCATGGGGTGATGATGATCATGAGAATGGTGGTGGATCAGCCCTTATTAATGATCTGAAGGCAGTTAGGACCACAATCACCAAAAACACCACTGGTGACACACTACACCGTAACGGACTGAAATCTTGTAGTATCTGCAAGGTCCCCCTGCTCAAGAAGGCACACGTACAAGACCATCTTACGTTTCCCAGTGAACATCTAAACGATTCAGAGAAGGTATAGGAGAAAGTGCTGTGGTCAGATGAAACCAAAATTGAGTTCTCTGCCATCAGCTCGACCCATGTTTGGAGGAAGAGAAATGTATTACTCAAAGAACACCATCCCCACATTCAAGCATGGAGGTGGAAACATGATGCTTTGGAGCTCTTTTTCTGCTAAGGGTACAGGTTGACTTCACTGCATTAAGGGGTCAATGGACAGGGCCATGACGAAGAAGAATCACATAAAGGTCATGGAGTGGCCCAGCCAGTCTCCAAACCCCAACCCTATGAATACCTTTAGAGGGTTAGTTGCCAAGCGGGAACCGAGAAACCTAAAGGATTTAGTGCATTTCTGTAAAGAGTAGTGGGCCAAAATCCCTCCTGAGATGTGTAAAAACCTGGTGACCAACTAAGAAATGTCTTGCTGCTGTGCTTGCCAACTGGGGTTTCTCTGCCAAATACTGAGTTCTGTTTTGCTTAGGGATCAAATAGTTACGCAACAAATATTTTATAATGTTTGTGTATTATTATTATTATGTTTATTATTATTATGTCTTGATTTCTTTTGGTTGATGTCTCCCTCCATTAAAATGAAACTACCATTTAAAAAAAAAGAGAGACTGTTTTTTTTGGGAAGTGGACAAACTCGCAAATTCGTCAGGGGATCAGATAATCCCCCGCTGAATGTATACATCTGAGCCTGTGTGAATTAGGGAAAATCTAAAATACATTCAAACTTGTGTACTCAGTTGTTGCTTTTAAAGTCATTAAAGAAGTGTGCTGTACAGTCATTAAAAGTTCAAGGAAATCATTCAAAGCCCATGCTGACTGCATGTAAACTCTGAATTACAACAACTGCTACGGTTAAACTAACCTGAACACGTGCGAGAAGCAATGTTATTGTTCTGCTTCACATACTCCTCAAAGGGCATTCTGAGGCCAAATCTGGCTTTATGTATTTCGGGGAGAAAAAAAATGCTGGAGTGGTGTTTGCATTTTTTTTTCTCTCTCCTTTTATTTTTCTCCATCCTCGTGGAGCTAATTCACAGTGTTCGCATATTACAAAAGCCAGTTTCTCTTGTTGAGCTTGAATATGCTGGCCTTGTGACAGAGCCAATGCAATGATGTAAAGCTGTTTAAGATCAGTTTTGCCAAGAACAGCATAGAGTAACTTACTCAGTGAATCTCATTTTTCTTCTGGAGAGCTGCTTTTTAAAGAAATTGTAACCAGTCTTAAATAGCTCTTAATTTAATTTGTCTAAGTGCTTTTCATATTCCTTTGTGGCATTTGGCTAAAACTATTATGTTTTTGTTTTTTGTCATTTCTTACCCGGAGTTCCTTTAAGAAAATATCCAGAATCAATGTTAGATGTGGAGACCGTAAACTGTGGCCCAGTGAGTGTGAAAATAGGATATTTATCACTGACAACAAAAATAAGGGATTAGGAATCAGTATCAGTTGTAATATGTGTATGTAATTAATTTCTTCTTCTTTTTTCATTTCTTTATTCATTGCAAAACAATATACACAGTTGAGGCTCAATGAGGACCAAAACATATACAATTTAGACAAGAGAGGACAAAATATTAAGAATACCTGTAAGAGTACTTGTGCGCCTGCTTATGACCAACAGTGGTGTACCAGGAGGCCACATTAGAAACGGGAGACTCAAGGGAGAAGAAAACAAAGTCAAATGATGGGAAAAGATGAGCTTGGGGGAAGTAGTGCATGAGCCCTGGACTTCAGAATGACAGTGGTGCGGGGTTTAGCCATACACTGGGAATAACATTTATATTGCTTTGGTTTGTTTTTGAGCATTATTGCAATAAGTATTTTTGCTGTGCCATTATGACCACATTTTGCATTGCTTTCATTTGTGTGGAAATATCCTAGTGAAATGGGGGCATATGTGAGCCTTTGGGAGTCTAGATATTACCAAGAATTGGGCCATTGAATCACGCTTGCCAAAAGCAGGAAGCTGAAGTGTGAGTTCATTTTAGAGATGTAGTCTTAAAAATCTTTCCCCCCCCCAGTATGTCATATGTATATAAATTCTAGTTTTCCAGTTCAAAAGAATAATTTTCTTGGCTATAGTCTGAGCTGCATTGAATAATCTGTTGTTTTCCCTGTTAAAATTGCTACTATGTCTCTTGGTAGGCAGAGTGATGGAGACAGTGGCAGCACTGAAAGACAGATAGTGGCCTGGTGTTATCTTTCCAAAGCTGTGTAACTGGTGTGCAGAGTGAAGTAGTATATAGCTAGTATTTTGTACATGACATATTTTTAATATGAATTTAAAAAAATGTTGCCAATTGAAGTGAGCTATGTGAAGTACTTTGTATTTGAAGTGATGAGTAAACTCACATCCAGTTTTAGCGTTTTGTCTGATTGCTGTGGTTTTTTTGTTTTTTGGGGGGGTTTTTTCCTTGGGGGGGGGTATATTTTGGAGAAGTTTTTTTTTTTTTTTTTTTTGTAGGGAGGGATCTTGATTAGTTCCAAGGGTGCGGGAGGAAGATCTAGGATGATAACTGCAATATTGAGTTTTGGCTGGATGGCTAATTTGAGTTGCAAGTGTTCCAAGAAAAGCCTATCCCAGCTGTCACAGGGCGAGAGGCAGGACCCTGTACAGGGCTAACACAGAGAGACAGACAACCATTCACACTCACATTCACACCTTTGGGCAATTTAGAATCACCAGTTAATCTAACCCCACTAACTGCATATCTTTGGACTGTGGGAGGAATCATTTCTTATATTCTCTCACTGAAAAATTCAAAAACTGCACTGAAAAAGTATCCTGAACAGGCCAACCCAACCATTGCAGGCTGTGACGACCCGATGTGTACTTACATTTCTCTTGAGGTGCACGTCAGGTTACGTCATAGGTTACGGCGAGGGGTTCAGAGGGTTTTCCGGTCACAGCGTAGATTTCCAACTGAAGCATAAATCCCCAGTAACACGTTTGCATGAGAGTAGTGATTTAAAAACATAGTGCTTCTAGTCCTCTTTATAGTTTTTTTTTTTTTCCCCGCTGTCTTTTTAATTCTTGATGTTTTGCTTTTCCAGTGGAATTTCGAAAGGCTAGGAAATTTATATAGGTGGCAGCTGGATGAGCTGAAATAATTTAAGATTAAATCATTTATTTTTGGAAGGTATTGATGTTTTAATGATTGAAATTCTGCCTGTTATGAATAATGGTGGGTTTATCCAACGCTCAAGGTCATCGTTTATTATTTTAAGTAGTGGAGTCGAGCTGAGCCCAACAAGCTCTGACAGCCTGAGGGAGACATCAATGCCTGAGTACATGATGTGACCTGTGCATAATGGGATTGGTGGTGTATGGTCTGCTATGTCCCAACTGTTGCTGTATAGCAGGATAGAAAATGTATTCCAGTAAATGGAGTAATCTGAGAATCTGGGGTGGGGGGCTGGGGTTCTCAAAGCTTCATTGTCTAATGCAGTATCATATGTCTGTTTAATGTTTGCATTCCTTTGATACGACTGCTCTGAATTTCTTCAAAACTGGGATGCATGCAAGGATTGCAGGTGACATCCAAGGGCCCACAGACCATCCGTAAGGCAGAGGGAGAGAGTGTGACTTTGGGGTGCAGCTACGAAATGAGCCCTCAGGACACTGGAGAACTTGACATCGAATGGTCTGTGGTCAGTCCAGACACCACACAGAAAGATCAAATGGTAAGAAGCAATGAGAGACTGATCCAGATGATGATTATCTGGCCAATATCATCAGGGATTAAACAGCAGTGTATATATAAGCTATTATTTTATGCCCTTTTAAACATTTGGACCTTGATGCAGCTGGTAATGCATCATGTTTTTGGGTCTAAGGTGCCAATTAATTTTGAGAATATGTTCTTTAGTACAGATTGTCCTAGTAAAAAAATTCTACAGTTTAAAAAGTTGCAATGTTTGCTCATTATTCATTGAGTCTTTGAGAAGCTACTCTTTCATGTTACAACTGAGTCATGCCTGTATTTTTGTACCTCCATCTGACCTGCTGCGGCACTCACTAAAAGGACTGCCGAGTCCTGCATTGAATTGAATGGAATGCTGTCTCCATAAAATTATTTCTAAATCACAAATTATTCGAATAATGGTCCTTGAAATTGTTAGCAAATGATTTGAAAATGAAGGTCCATGAAATGAAAGTGTTCAATATTTCTCACTGTGCTCCAGAGAATCGGGTTTTTGAGCACAATTAGGTCAGCTTATTATTTTTTCTGCTCCTGTTATTCATCACCACAGTACATCATCTGTTTGCATCTCTTTGTGCCCTCTGCATCCTCCCTCATCACATCCATAAAATTCCTCTTTGGCTTTTTTTTTTTCTTTTCCTCTTGCATGGCATCTCTCCCCAAAATGCTCATCCGAGGATACCAGGTCTCACTCCTCTTCACATTTCCAGATCAGTTCAGTCTCGCCTCCGTTACTCAGTCCTGCATCTGTCAATCCAACTGAGATGTTCCTCTGATATACTCACTCCTAATCCTGCCTATCATTTTCATTCCCAATGTAAATCCAGTGCAAATCTTAGCAATCTACCAGTATCCCTGACCTGTATAGCAGAGCTGGACAAACTATCATCTTGGTCTTTTTGGTACCTTATTGATACCCATCTGTCATTAATCATTCCTAATATTCTTCCCCATTCACCCCACCCTGCATGCACAACAAACAATCCCTAAATCTTCTAATCTGTTCAGATTTCAAATCTTCTTCTGTTCTAAACCTCATGTGACGTACTTGTGCCCCGAGCCTCTAAGTCTAAACTAAAATTCAGTCAAGGAGACTGGCGAGTGGATGAACTCTCACTGCATTTTAATTTCACAGGAATTAGTTGTTTATCCCATTTGCCTTTTAAATTAAACAAGTCATTAGTTTTTAAGTGTTGGGAGAATATTTTTTCCCTCTCATCTCTCGCCTTGTGCAGAAAGGATTTTACCAAACTCGACACAAGGATTGACCAGCTCTGCTATGTGCTGCTTTATACAGTGCACTGAATAAGAACATTGTAAAATATTGGTTCAACTCAAAATTGAATGTGATATACTGTAGTTTTATGCATAAAACAGTACAGACTTTACTGCTTATGGTAAATCAGCAGACCTATTTATGCACATTTCCAGTTTCCTGTCTTTATTTTTATACTCTACTAGGGGGTGGTTTTGCATAATTCACAGTTCAAAATATCCATCATTTATCTTACACTGGGCGTTGGTACAGATTTCATTTCTGTCTGGGGAAAAAAAAAAAAACTATTTTACTTCCTCTCTCTTAAAAGCCTCTATTCCTTTAAGCCAAATTTCTTCAGTTTGGCTGACAAAGGTTTGAACAGCTGGCAAATGGGGTTGCATCCAGAGATGCGTGACTGAAGTGATCTTAATGAGGGATATCTGCTCTCACTGACATCATACAGAGCCAAGAAAAAAACTGTGCAGCACATAAAGCATGAGTTTTGGCTTACAGAGGTTACCTGTATGCAGTGACCTCATCACCTTGGCCATGTTTAATGTGACACTGCAAAAGCATTCATGGCAGAAAATAACTAATAAACACACAGCTCTGGCATCTGACTTAAAAATGTATATAGAGATGTTATGTTACTGTGTGATCAAACTATTTTCCATTTACAGATCCAGCAAACAGGAACAACCCCCATCATCCTTTTCAAACCAAGACCTATAAGCATTCATTCAGAGTCGTTTCTCTTCTCTACGTTGAGCAAATACACTACAGATCTCCCTGATTTGGTCTCGGTTAAGTGAGAAAAATATCTCTTACTGCATTTCCATTTTTTACTAACTAGTTATTCTGCCTTGTGGTGTGTGGCAGGTAGTAATTTTTTTTTATTATTATTGTTGTTTTGCTGCTCCCTGCTGATGCTGGAAATGAGACTGATGAGAGTGGTGAGACTGAGCCACAGTGAATGTGCTCTAAAATTAAAACACTGAGCTAAACAAGATTTTAAAAGGCACCTTAGAGGACCAAGGTTGGTGGTAATGTAACCAACCACTCTTGTTACATTTAATTCAATAACACTGCATGTGACATGGATTCAGTGCCAGTCAGTTGCTGAATTACGCTTGTATTTGTCTTTGTTTTTCCATCAGCTTGTTTCCTATACTGACGGCACAGAATATTTCTATGGTAACCATGCATTTGAAAAAGGGCTCAGCTTCGCTGCTGGTGATCCCACGACGGGTGACGCTTCACTGTCGATCGCTCCGCTGTCACCTGCTCACAGTGCTACCTACCAGTGTAAAGTGAAGAAGCCACCTGGAGTGGACATGCACAAGATGACACTTGTGGTAATGGGTAAGGGCAAGGATTTAGGTTGCATCTTGGGGTTAACCTAGATGTCGACTAGCTGCGGTATTTATGTCCATCCCCCTTCCAAGCTGCAGTGCTCTTGGTGTTTAGTACTTCAGGAGGCCCCTGTTCTATTAACACTAGAACTCCCAAGGTGGTCATTTTGGCCACAATAAATTATTTACTTAAGTTTATAATAAATAAATATGATGTGTAAAAATATAATTTGTAATCCATAGAATACATGGATCTGTAATGTGACCAATTAACTAAAGATGGTTGTGGCCATGATCATAGCAGTCATATTGACCATATACATTACAGTGTATAGCTACCACCTGCTGCCCACTGTCTGATGGGCAAAGTGTCATTCCTGGTGTTCTCATGAACTTGAAAAAAGTTGACTGGAATTTTATTTGAACCCTAGTGGGAGAAGTCCCCTTTAGAGGTGGTTGTTGACTCAAAACTTGTAGGTCATGACCACAAAGAGAGACCTGTGAGACCTGTCACTTCAGGTGGCCTCAATAGGTCACCTAAAGTAAGGTGTGATTGGGGTTTGAGGCACCTGGAAGGGATCTCTAGGCTGTATTGTAGGAAGCTGACAGCTGGTGTCGTAAGCCACCACCTCTACTCAGTGATGGTCGTTCACAGCGGACACAGATGGCCTCTTTCATTCCTCTTTCAAACCTGCTTTGTTCTCAGTCCAAAATATGAACAGTGGCATCCTCAAAAGACATGTGGTTATCCCGACTGGGCCTTCATCAAATCAGTGAAGGTGCACAGGAAAGAAAGTCAGACACCAACTAACATCTCTCACGTAGCAGGTTTGTTCAGAGAAATGCAGGAGAGTGGTTCTACCTGAAAACCCTGGTGGTAATGATTCACACCTTTTCTTTTTTCACACCTTAGCTTATGTGCGAGAGCACATGACTAATAATGGGTCAATGACCACCTCCAAAGGGGACAACTCCCACTAGGGTTTAAATACCTGGGGAGAAGCCTGAAGATGCTTCTTGGATAAGAGGGAAACTGACTTAAAAAAATTTTTTTTAAAGAAGTCCACTCACCTTTTTTCGAGCTGTTGAATCTACACAGACACAAGTTCCCGCTGCTGATGTTCCTTGCCACAAGCATATTTAGTTGATTGGTAACATTACAGATCCATGTATTCTTCAATGTTTTATTTGATTTGATTAAACATTATATTTATATATATATATGATTTTGTTTTTAAAAAAAATAAATTTAAGCAAATAATGTATGGGAGTTCTAGTAGTTCTAAAATTCTGGGAGTTATAGTGTTAGAGAACTTGATATTACCTTGACATGTCATAATGTGCAGTACACCTGCTTTTATAAAACCTCCATAGTTCCTTGGTTTCTATAGTCAGTTATTTGAATGGTTAAACGGCTCTCTGTTCATCTGTTAGAAATGGCTCTGACTGTTCAGTTTTTGCTCTGTGTAAGAAAAATTCTTTATCTGATGAGAAATCGGTTCCAAATTTGTATTAAATTGGACGGTTTTTCTCCACTGCTTAAACCATTTAATCTGAAATACATTTTCCATTCTATGTTAGAACTCACACTTTGCTCCTCTTGATAACACACTACAAAACACATTACTGAGAACTTATCATTTTTTAGATTTTTTACATTTGGGGAATGTTATTGTACCTCTTAACTTCCTATGCTGTATACAAAAAGTA